>OZ023215.1:18552916-18705416 GCA_963995525.1 Escarpia spicata
GTGGACCGAGCTCGTCCAGCGGCGGGAGTTTAAAGGGTATCTTCTTTATTAGAGAGAAACGCCGAGATATTCTTCTTTGCGTTGGCTTCCCATCCCCTGACATCACCACGGTGAAACGGTGCAGTCTTGCACACAAGCCGGTGTCGCTTGGAATCCACTGTCGTTCGACCACAAAGGTAGCTGGAATAGTCGCAATGCTGCAGTGCCGCGCCTAAAAAGAACGGTGCGTAAACGGTTGTGTTCTTTATTGTTTTATGATTACATCCGCTTCCATTACCACCACCTCAACCGCAACCATTACAACTGATCACCACAACCTGCATGACACCACCACATGCATTACAACTATCTCTACCACCACCACCTGGCCCCGCCACAACTACCTCCATCACTGCCACAGTCACTAGGCCCTACCCCAGTGCTCAAAAGTGGTATATTTTTACGCTTATAAGACGTCATTTTACGTCTAAAGACGTCATATTTAGTTTGCCAGTGAAAGTCTAAATTGCGTCTCATTTTTTATGTACGGGTAAATGTACAGATTTTTTTTGGCGTCATAAAAAGGACATATAATTATAATAGACGTCATTTTATGTCATTTTGAGACGTCGCCCGCATGACAAAAACGACTGCTAAAAGACCTAATAGACGTCGTGTGCCCACCGGGACTGACTAACTACCAATATCCCCATTATACGTGGTACCATAAATGTGGGCACTGTTAATAAGTCGTATTAAATGTCGAAACCTTCCAATTACATTGGAGAAGACCTGCTGACTTGTATGCGCTGCCTATTAAAGATTTCAACTGTGGGCGTATTTAAAATTGGAAAAGATAAATTCCAACAACACTAAGGAATGCAAAACACAGGCCTATTCTACTGCCACTTATCGTGTGTTTACTCGGTGCAGAAATGCTATAAATACCGTTGCAATAAAACGAAAGCGTTTTTTATATGTGTACTATTTAGATCCACCATTGGTTTCACTTTTGCTTAAGGAACATAACAGCATAAATACTCGACAGTTTAAAACAAAACATAGTTTACTGCCGGCCTACCTTAAGACCACGCCTCCAACAGAACCACCACGTGACAATGACGTCATAGGGATTGTGTCAAGAAAATAGACCACCAGAATTTTTAATTTGTCTTAGATGTGGATTGTTTGCTAACAGAAAGGAGAAATAAAGACTAGGTCGTAAAATTACGGCAACTTGTTCTGGTTTAATGAATGCGGTTGTTAAAAAAAATATATCAGTGAATGTTTCAAATGTGTTTCATTTGCTTAGATTTACACACAAGTGCTTAGACCTATGCATAGGTTATACTCTGCAGGATTCAGAAACACACGGTATCATGAAAACCTAAGCGTCGCAAACCACAATGTGACAAACGTTTCATGAATGTTGTAAATAAAACATTCATGTTTATAAATGGTTGATTAAATGTGTCTTTACATTGCATATAAAGATGTAGAACAGTTGTTTCTAAATAACGTTGTTATTAAATATATTTTTGACAAGATTTAATTGATGCTGGGTTGTGATACTAAAAATTATCAGTTATAATGTGCAAACTGTTAGTCAACTTAATTATAACAGTGAGTATGAATCACGATGGATTAAAAAAACTGTCCGGAAAGGTTAGTTTGAACGTATTTTTAATGTTTGGTACCTTCCTAAGGTTGTCAATCGCACGTGACTTAATAATTTGTCAAACTCAGCCTTCGTGACGTATTATATTACAACAAGGCCATCAAATGTATTTCATACTGATAAATGTATTACCAATGGAATATTTCAAGAAACGTTAATTTTGTATGTGAAACATATTTGACATAGTTAACGGATTATATTATATTTACTCATTTCAGGTTTAGAAATACAAAATTACGCATTGAAACAGGCAGATGGTTAAATGTTGATAGAAATGAAACGTTTTGTACTTTGTGTTACAATAAAAATAAAATTTTACGATAAACTTCATCTACTGTTTTAATATGACCCCCGTCTTGACTGAATTAAGCTCGCAAAAATCATTAGCGGCCGAACCATATTGGGTCGGTGAGCCAGAGCTTCTGCACGACTCCGCTGTCGGATCTTGCCATCGGAAGACGGGGAGAAGATGGTGTTCTGCTGAAGATTCTCCGCGGTTGCTTTACCACCACTGGGCTGTCGCGCTGTCAGATTGGAAGACGGGGACGGGTGCTGTTGGAACAATTTAGCGGCGACGTTTATAATTTCAGAACGTCTAGGGTGGTCACGTAACGGGGGCACATTCAAAATTAATGGTCATGGGGAATGTGCCTCCAGGGCCGGAGCCACCCTGCATCAGCCGCCTATGGTGTACAAATGTGTCTGATAGCTTTCTGCGTCGAAATGCATAACAGTGCTATTAACTGGACAATGTGTTACTTGAGACAGGAGTGAAGAATTTGTCTGACTTTGTTGTGCCACAATAGTTCCTTCCGTCTGCTGGGAATCTGTTCATCACTACAGTCACACGTAGTTATTGATACTATTTCCACATTAGGTACATGTAGTTGTTGATACTATTTCCACAATAGATACACGTAGCTGTTGATACTATTTTCACATTAGGTACACGTAGTTGTTGATACTATTTCCACATTAGGTACTCGTAGTTGTTGATACTATTTCCACATTATGTACAAGTAGTTGTTGATACTATTCATTACCAATTCTTCCAGGTCTTCTTCATTAGTAGAGCCAGTAACGAATGATAGGGTTTCTTTTAAACAGGTTTTTTAATGACATTTAGGCAATATGAAAATAGTTCCTGGTATATTATCAGAGCCAAAAAATTAATGAAGGGTACAGTTTAATTTTTTAGCAAGCTGGTAGAGGTGTTGGTGACTGTCAAAGAGCATAATGTTTAATAATCAACAACTTCAGATGTGTACCTAATGTAATTCTTGCAAGATAACGGTTTTCGGCACCGATTGTTTTATGTGTGCACTGCTTAGTAAAGAGGAATTATTTTAAAATGTCATGTATGTGTATTTTAGGCTAGCTTTTTAATCAATCCCATCATTCAGTCATTCACAAAAATGACGTTTTTGGCAACAAAAAATTACTCTCCTTCAAAATTATATGCTCGTCATGTTCGGATTATTGTATTCTACAACATATTCTTCAAAATGTATTGAAGCGATGTTGTGTTATGTGAAATATCTCGGGAGTAGTATACAAAAATATGTCGACAAAGGTTGCTTTTACAATACGACTTGTTTAATTCATATAAACAAATGCAATTTTTTTATGTTTTAGGGAATCTTTCAAATTAAATTCACTAGGTAATTAGGATTGTGAACGCAGTGTTATAAAATATTTGTTTCTTTCCAAAAAGCATTTTTAGCTTTTATTCAGTTTGTGGATATTTTATTTGTTGCTTTGGAAAAGGAGGGTTTATCAGAAACAAATTCAATGTTTTACTCAGTAATACCCACTATAAACGATGAGCAGAACAAATTGCTCTACCAATACAAATTAAAACACGTTGCATCAACCTGAGATATGTCTCTTGTTATAGCACTCATGCAACGTCGTATTTTTTTTAATGTTTTACAGTATTATCATTAATAAAAACGGACCTAACATGTAAAGTACCCACTTCAATGCACAATTACGTATACAATTGTATTTATACGGCTTACGAAAACAGCAGGTGGATTTGTGGTGCATATACAAATACAGTTTTATTATTCAATTTTTTCTCGGCTTCCGTAAATTTATATTAGCTAACATTGTCATTAGAGCTAAGTTTAAAAATGTGCAAGAAGATATTCATAATACAAAGGGAACATGATAGTACCGCTTGTGAGATTTTCTATTAATTTGATATTATACGCATACGCGCACTGCAATCGATGGAAACAAAATGGCGTCCAATTCTGAGTTACAGTTACGCTACAGTTGTATGACCAATGCATTTGTATGGGTTAAGACCACATTTACATTTTATATAGGCGGCCATTATAACGTTTCCTTCATTTCCTGCGAAATTTGTCTGACGATTTTCTTGAAAATTTCACAGCATATTTAACCTCCATTGACATAATTGCTGTGGAAAACTTCGCCCCAATATGGTGACGGATTTTGAAATATTGGTGCGTGCTACAAAATAGCCATTTTGCGAATAGGCGAGCGACTAGCGTATATTTATTGCTACCTCGTGAAAGATCTAATGCAGTAATACATTCAATATTCACTGGACTAACATGTGCCATGTCAAAGTGCTCGAACAAAATTCACACATCACACCAAAACGGTATAGTCAAGGACACGCTTTCGGTCGGTAGTGGCGCACGAATCCTTAAGGTTAACCATTAGTGCTGTTATGAAGGTTTCAGAGCAGTGCAGAATTGCAGCTTAAAAGGGAAATCAAATCCTTGGATTAATTAGGCGAAATATAGCGTATAAGGAAAAAGAACTAATAATACCGCTGTTCAAAACGATAGTGAGGCCTCATTTAGAATATTGTATACAAGCGTGGAGGCCATATCGCAAGAAGGACACAGATATGCTAGAAAGAGTACAGAGGAGAGCGACTAAAATTATACCAAAACTGAGGGATCTTAATTATGAAATTCGCCTAAAAGAATGCGGTTTAACAACACTAGAGACCAGGAGATTGAGAGGAGATCAGATAGAAGTGTTTAAAATAATAAATGGTTATGAAAAATATGCTGATTGTGTGGGTGCTAGTAGCGTGAATATGTTTAAAAATAAAATCGACACATACCTCAGAAGGGCGGGATACACATAGACAAAAGGGTTGGACTCTCGATAAGCCAAAAGGACTTCCTTGTCCACCCGCCACCTAGAGTTAATTCTCTGGGTAGCAATCTTGTTAAATCTGGTTAAATGTGGTCTTACCCCGTATGACTCTACTAGTGTATGATAATGATGACCCCTGGCGGCCACTAGTCTCTAGTGGCGCCGTCTGGCGACCAGTACCATAAATATGGTGGGGTGATCTGCATGCACGTTCTAAATAGGTCGGTTAAAATTACATTAAAATGTGCACTATTCTGTCCCTAATTACGAGATTAGCACGACCACTGGTGTAGAATAATGCAATGTTAGTTTTGGTTGATGTACTATATTCTACGTAATGCTGGTCTGGATGAATTGAAAGGCGACACCCTGACTCCCGAGCGATAATAGGATGCCTAGTTGCCTAGTTGTTTCCAGCACTCGGCAATGTTCTATTAACTGACTAGTCTGTATATATTGTGGTTACAATGTTATGATCTTATGAGGTCTCATTCAACTAGCCAGCCTTTTTCAGAACATTATCGCCAAGCCGACCTTTCTATGCTGGCACTGAGGGTGGTCACTGCCAGGGTGCTTGTCGTCCTCAGTGGTTCTTTTACGTCCCAAATTGAGACGGGACCGACATTAACGTGATCTCCGATTCACGAGGGATACACAGTCCCCAATGTTGAGAGCCAGGTTTTTACACCAAATATACCATACCTGCCCGGTCCGGGTATTGAACTCGGGGCGCCGGCATGTCAGGCGGATGTGCTAACCACTACACTATCGCGCGCCCCCGCGCACCCGTGCGAGGATAGGGTCATAAACGTTTTAACGTTTTCTTTTGTTAACTACCATCTTCAATTTGTCTTAATTATTTTGTAATATTGAATTTGGTTCCGTTCACAACATGTTACCCATTTATTCCCTGTGCGGGATCTATTACTTCCAGTGCCACTGGCAGCCAGGGCAAGGGCCTGACATAAACACAGCCCCCCCACACTGCGGCCTGCCACATGACACAGACAGGGTTCAAGATCCAGGCACGCAGCCACAATTGGCACTAGGGACGTTAAAATAGGTTGTGCTCTTTAACAGTTGAGATGATCAGACATACTGAAAAATTGCCAATGATGAATTTTCCTTATAATGCCATGGGCTTATTATTTTAATCTAAGACTTAATGAAACGTTCCAAAAGTCCAGGCAAAGCAGCACAAACGGTATATATAAACTATGTTTTGAAACGGCAATTAGTGGACTCAAACCTTGGTCTTCTTTATCCAGTGCTCTAGTCTAGTCTAGTCACCACTGAGTAACCACCACGCCATATTGTCATGCATTAGTTTTATTTAAAAATAAACATTTTGTGAAATTAGTGTGTTCTGTTTTGCAGATATTGGAACTGTCATCATGAGCTCGACCATGATAATTCAGCGACTAAGACAACCTGTCGCCCTGCGGCTGCTACTACAAGCTGTACCCGATCATTTCCAGGTGGCAGCTTGTTGTCCAAGTTACAGACACACTATCAGTAGTTTGTCCAACAGAACATCGAGCCTCTCAGTTCACGCTGGCAGGAAATGGATTTTGAATTCATTGCCGTGCTTAAGCATGCAACAGAACTGTGCTATTCGACACACTGTTATAAAATCACAGACTTGCTCAACACACATTCTCTGTGGCCACAACAGTGGTACATATCTCCACAGATGCGACAGACAAACATTTCCACAGACAGCTATTGTTGGGCTGACTGAGTTGCCTACGGGACAAGTGAGCGCCTTACACAGACAAACACAGGTCCAGACGAGATCTGTGCCACTTCCACAAGCTTTTGTTGCATCAGCACCTCCGTCTTGGCAGCCATACATGAAGCTCGTCCGATGGGACAGGCCGATAGGTTCGTATTTGGAATAATTATCTATAGTGTTATTAGCTTGAACAACAAACTATGGGCAACAGTTTTTACCTTCATACAATTTTTATTACAGTGTTTCGATTTTAAGTCGATTCACAGTGGTGCCTTCTAGTTGGAGACAAGAAGGCACCATCTTTATCCTACATATACTGTATGTAGATATGCATTTCGGGTATATGTAAGTAAATTTATACCTCTAAATAACTATCTTGATGTTTTTGTTTAAATACATCACCAATTGGTAAATTCTAGTGGTCAAAAGAGGCAAATAAATGTGGTCCTTTGGCAGCTTGGAGGATATACCAATTCATACAACCATTCTAATTCAAAGTTAGCAGATATTAATAGATTGCTGAGTTGTCATATGGAGATTAGATATTGCTGTGTGACTAGTTGAACACTCAATTTCAGCGTATAATTACTATAAAAGTATGCAAATCCATTTTGCTATAAGCTCGCAGGGGTAGAACTTCAGCAATTATTTTACTGGACAGCAGGACTAGTAAAGACAAAAGTTTATTAGTCCATTAAAATGTTACTAGTCCTGCAAATATCAAAACGTAACACAAATTTAAATCGTAACAATTTTATTTCAATCACACAAAAACAGTGTCATCCAGGCCTGGTGCGAAAACTGCCTGCCAGTCAGTCAGTCAGTGTCATTCAGCGTCCGACTCCAAGGCACTACGTCTATTGTCACAGTCAGTGTCACTGCCACTCTCACAATCGGACCTTGGCCCAAGTGGCTGAGTGTCTGGCAGTTTGCCGGTCGACTGCTCGCGTGTGTTTCACTTGTACTATGTGCGCGTAGGGAGTCTGGTTGAAAGTTGTCCATGCCCGTCAAGAAGGCATTCCTGCCATGAACACCAGTCACGTTAATTGTGTGTCCTGCACACTGCAGAACATCAAACATTTGTCTTTATCGTAGGGCAGCCAAGTGTGGTCGCGCTCCATAGCCTTCAAGTACCAATGCTGTCGTTTCTGCTGGTCGTACTGTGTGTCCCATTCACACTTTTCCAGCTTGCGCTTTACTGCTGGTTTCGCAACCCCAGCCAAGTAACGATACATCGTGCGTAAATGTAGACTAATAAAGCAATGTAAATGTAAGCCGTATTCGAAAAGCGTGGCAGCCAATTGCACTCATTAGCCGTACCCTCTACCAGAATCGCTCAACCAAACAAAACTGTCCTTTCAGAATTCGATGTCACACTGCAACCAATCAAAAGCACCGTTTCACTGTCACCTCATTAGGTAAAGAATTAGTTTGTCAATGGTAAAGATGTTGGCACCACGCAACATGCTGATTTTTACTAGACAGCCAGATTAGTTGGTAAGCAGGTTTACTAGACCGCCGTAATCTTTACTAGTGTACGGACTAGCGGACAAGTGGGTAGTTCTACCTCTGGCTCAGTGTCACAGTGTGTAATATTTCATCTTAAAAACTTTTCTAGTTATTTCTGTTATTACAAAGCACTGTTTAAATAACGACTTGTCAGTTTTCTCTTGAAAAAATAGTCACCAATGAGATTGTGTTCCTTGCAGGCAACTGGCTGTTGTTCCTGCCATGTACTTGGAGCATCAGTCTTGCAGCGCCTGCGGGCCAGTTCCCAGATCTACAAATACTGGCTCTGTTTGGGCTCGGCGCGGTCCTCATGAGGGGAGCGGGTTGTACCATCAACGACATGTGGGACAGGGACTTCGATAAAAAGGCAAGTTTGAGAGCTACATTCAGTCTTTCCTTTGTATTGGGTGCTTGTATTTGCTGTTTTCATTAAGTTCTCAAGTTTGGGGTGCGATTGGCGTTGATACAGTTCCAAAATTTTTTATTTCCTTTTGTTGGTGATCTTGTTTTACTAGCGTCTCCAGTTCCCCTGTCTTTTGCTGTCATTTTCTCCTCCCGATCCCAACAAATCTCTGTCCCCCACTGTCCTCCCATCCCAGTCGTGGGCTTTCTCCTCCATTCAAACTACATCCGCTCTCTTCACCAACCTTAAATTACATTCACCGTCGTTGCTCCTGCCATGATTTCAGTCATTTATTATGAGTGGCCGCCCCCTCTGGACACATCACTTCCCACTGTCACAGCTTGTAGTCAACAGGAGGCCAAAACACATTTTTCTTTTTGTATCTGAATAGATTAGGTATTATACATATGTTTATGTACAGGGCATTTTGTGTAATTTATACTTGGAATTGGAAAGTCCAGCCCACTTGTAGATTTCTCGTGAATTATATACATGTATATCAGATGCCGTGTGTTGGTACCAGATTAGCTCGAAACTTCAGGACTTCACACACACTATTTGTGCAGTGCTTGTGCAAGAAGTGAAGACATTGTTCACTCTGGTTTGTTCATTAACTTTGTCAGACGTGGTATAATATGGATGTAAACCGGTTCGACAGTAAATATTCTAACATGAAATAAACATTGTTACTTTAGATGTAGGTATTTGCAGCATTTGAATTATATGAAATTACCAAATTGCAATCTTAAAATCACTACACATTCCTTGTATATTTTATTGATGCTTACAGAAAAATGCACATTTAACCACTTATTTTGTTTGAACTTATTTTTTATACTTTTACTGCAATGTGTGTATACAGTCGTGCCTCGTTATAACGCGGTTGGTCATGGACCCCAAATTTCTGCCGCTAGGGGGGAAATGGGCGCTATGACAAACTATATTAACACAGTAATAACTGTTAATTGTTTTGTGTGAAGTTATCCCCGTCTTTGTCCACGACATGTGTATATTGAAAGACTAGTTGGCAGACAATAAATTTAACGTTGACATACAACTGCAACGAATCAAGTGTGAGGCACGTCACTACGTTGCCATTGTTTATTCTGCACTGCCAATGCTATCAAAGGTATAAGTTTCTTTGAGTATAATTATGGTAAATTTTCACTTTAGGAACAGTAAATGGGGAGCGAGGTTTTGTTTGTTTTGTGCTGTCATCAAACAAGTCGTTTCCAATCTGCTAGTCATGCTCATGGCTTCCGTGGATCGCGAGTTCGTCTGGTTTTGGTGCCGGGCGGCTTGTAAAGTCAATTGAAATTCACAAATACGCCTCGCTTAAGAATGGGTTAAATACGTTTTAATACAGCTTAGTAGGCAATACCAGTAAGCTAACATTGCGTAACAAATATTAGCTTTTCGCTGCAATGAATGCTAAGCTACTGCCTGTACTGGTGCGCCAAAATATTAATTCGTCAACCGCATATGAATTGGTGAATCGTAATATTGTTCGGCATGGTATATGTGCTTTCTAAATTGGTATTTTGATATTGTTTGAAAGACGAAGTTAAGCCAATTGTGAGCGTTCTTATAGCTTTAAATCCTTAATCAACTCTAACACAGTGTTTGTCAAATCATTTGCGTATTCGGCTGCTGAATGCCAGGTCATTATTTTAGATCTTACGTCACTGGTACCATATTTAATATTATCGTTCAGCTGACCGTGGCTTGTTGGTCCGTTGTTTATTTAAAAACGGTACACAATTCATGAATTTTATTCAGTTCAACATTCAACAGTGTCTCCAACAGTGTATGACATTTAAACAGAATACACATTGACGTTGGCTGGCAGTTTAATAAGCTTCATAAACAGCATATAGACTGCGCGATGTGCACACTTTGGCTTCGATGGTGTTCTTCGTGCAGCAGCGGTGTCGGTCGTAGTAGCGCCCCTGATGGCAGATACGGGAACTGGCCACTTTTATAACGTGCCCCGTTTATAACGCGGATTCATTTCGTGGACCCCGACTACCGCGTTATAATGAGGCGCGACTGTATTTTAGTGTAGCGCTGTTGAACAAATCTGTTTAGCTTTGTATTGTTATACCTGTCTGTCTTAATAAATGATATCTATGAGAGCATGTTGTAAAATGAATACTTCTTCGAAGCAATACAATTTTGTTGTTATATTACTGTAATAGACGTACTTCCCCCCAGGTTGAGAGAACGAGAGGTCGACCCATAGCCTGTGGTGACATCACTCGTCAACAGGCCCTAGCCTTCCTCGCGGTCCAGTTATCAGCTTCGCTTGCCATCCTTCTCAGCTTCGACTGGTACACGTACGTAATGGGACCATTTCTCTTTACAAGTGCTACAATAGAACAGAGTACATTTATTTTGGAAAAAACTCATGTACTTAAAAATATGCATTACAAATATACATGTTTGTAAGAAATTGTCTGAAACGAGACAATTGAAATGTTTCATCAAGTAGAGAACTTTAATTTCAATAAAAGAATATTGTTTTGCAAAACTAGTGGCAAAGACATTTCTGTTTTTAAACTCCATACGTAACTGTACCATTACAGTATTTTACTATGTGTTTGATAGTTGTCGATTGATGTTCTCATAATATAAATTTTCACTCATTTCAAATAATTTTTTTAATTAAAAATCAACGCTATGTAATATGCTAGCTGGTTTCTACAATGTTACTAGTTTTGTTGAAAGCCTCAGACAAACTTTTAACTTATTTAATGTTGGATCCAACATCAGTTGAAGTAACTCTTGAAAATGGAATCTTCGCGCTACGATTTTGCATGTTTCTGTGTTCATATTGTCGACTTTTATTACTCTCGCAAAAACATTGTAACCAACAAATAAATGGATTGAAGGCGAAATGTCAGCCTGGCATTTGGCTTTTGCATGTAACGACCAGAGTCGGTTCTTTCAACCATTTAAACTTTAAACACAGTATGCATTTTTTTATTAAACTGAATGCAAATATTACCTAAGCTATTGACATTCTATATATTTAGACATTAAAGAACCGGATTTGTGATGGGCTAAACCAATTAAGGATGCAGTTTTAATTAATTTTACTCTTGTTTCAGGATTGCTCTGGGCGCTAGTTGTATGGGACTCGTTGTGACGTATCCCCTCATGAAGAGAATTACTTACTGGCCTCAGCTCTTTCTAGGTGGGTCTACTCTTTAAAATGTACAGAAATGATGATGTCATTTGTCTGTTTTTAGATCAATTAATTATTCAATTTCGTCACGCAAAGTTACAGCCAATCTCGTCTGTATAATCCGTGAGGAAACCGTGTATGGTCTTCCTCAAGGTTCACTTCATAAAGAGTTGATACCATGGAATCGAGTTAGTGTTACTGCTAAATCTCCAATCAAGTATAATTGACCAACCTATCTGTATTTATGGATGTGTTTTTTCATAATATTTTATGCTGCTGCTTTAACATTTAATAACTTTATACATGTAGTTGGTGTGTAATTATGATTCCAGATCATATGGACATTACTTACATGTATATGTGCTGAATATGTCCTATAATTAATTGTGGAATTTGTTATTGGTTTTGGAAACACTGTAACGATTCCATTTATTACAACACAACAAAGCACTGTAATAATTTGTTTGTAACACAATAAAATCAATGTACCATAGTACACTTACCCAAAAAAAAAAAAAATATTTTAACAGGTTGCCAATGTGTAATTTTGACAAGTTTTAACATGATAACACTTGGGAAAATATCTTTACATGTATTGTATACATACCACGATACATGTAAAATTGATCACATCGCAGGAAAAGTATCATGCTTTATCGGCACATCTAAGTCCTTCTTCTACAGACAGCTGAATTTACAGTTGCCGCACCTTGTTTGCTCTATGCACTTTCACTTTCTGTTTCAACAGGTTTGACCTTGAACTGGGGTGTTTTGATCGGCTGGTCAGCAGTGCATGGTGGGGCAATGACCCTGCCGGGAATCACACTCTACCTGTCCACAACTGTTTGGTCAATGATATACGATTCTATTTATTCACACCAGGTAGCCGTCGTCATAGTTTCAATGGTTGCCGTTAACCCGATTGTCTCGTATTTCCGTTCCAGTTGTTTCTTGCCAGCTGCAAACTGCGTCTCTCTTCCTTCATGATTATTTAAACGGTGTTCTCAATGAAGGATTATTTACATGGCACGTAATGGTCATCGTATATGTAAATTGATATTTAAACAAAGGCTCTGATTTTGTAATATAATGTTAATGCTAGAATATATAGGTTGAAGGTATACCGATCAACAAATTGCATATAATAATTCCGAAACAGTGTGTGCAATTTGAATTTTGTGCCCGCCAAAATGTCCAAATTGTAAAAAAATGTAGGGTTCCTGTAAACATACAGCATCCAAATACATTCAGCCAATATGGTAATGCAAAAGTAGTTCAGAATTGGTTAACATTATAGCTCTTTATAACACTGCAGAAATGTGAAGTCTATTTATACATACGGAGGATTATGAAAGTGAAACAGCTAGAAAGTTGTCTCGCTGACCAGCAATTAATTGTGCCATGTTCAAGACGTCACTCGTGGAGAACACTGTTGATGCATGTGCTTGCCAAAATCACCATGTGCTGTTTTATTTTCTGAATTGCACTTTACCACACCATTTCGAGGAACAACTTCTGTTTTGGAAAAATAAATCTTTTCACATCACAAATTAAGTGACATTAACATTGCTGTTTTGCGATGAGACAGATTTACTTTAAATTATTTATAAATTTTATTTTATTTGTGGCCTAATGCAGATGACATACTGTGATTTTAACACGGCAATTGATTTATGTGTGTATCTGTGGTTTTGTGGATGCAAGAGAGTGCTGAGCTTTGTTGATAGCTACTGGCATGTGCAGACACCATGAAGTTTATCAAGACATGAACTGACACAATATGCCATTGTAAATGTCTCTTGTCCAGCATTCAACACCTGAGCTGAAACATTGGTGATCAACAGGACCTTTCACTTCATTAACTGAGTGGTCCCCATAAAAAAATTGGTCCATAAAAAATTACATTATAAACACAATAAAGTAAAAATTTTGATATTTATGGAAAAGATAGCAATGATGCAGGCAGGCACTTTCTGAGAATTGCCTTAGTCTACCTGAATGAAAAGTTGATAAATTTCAGGCCAGTAGGCAGTAGTTATTTTGAACACTGATCATACTCAATACATTGGCTAAATTCTCTGTGGTTCTAGTCTGCATTTCAATCATTGCAGGGAGCATCATGCTTGCTAAACCTGCTTTGTGTTGTTTTCATAATTATTTTAAAAGATGTAGTCTTTGATTTCCTATGTAACTTTCTCCCACCTTTGACGTTGTTGCAGTGATTGTATTTTTTGTCCATTATATCCTTTTCCCAGACCTGTGGTGTTTACAACTCTCTGCCTGCCCTGCCACAGTACATGTTAAATCAATGTCAAATAGTAGAATTAAAGGTGGTTGCTTTTACTTCTAGTGTAGTTGAACATGGACGTTTTTGAAGGAATGTACAATGATTTGCTTTGGTTAAAATACTTGTTTTACTGGACACTGCAATACTGTGTCATTATTATTTATAGCATCTAAATTGGTTAAAAATAATTTCTGTACAAAACCTGCTTCAATCATATTTTTTACTCTTACTATTTTTTTAAATGTACGATTGGGTGATGATTCAAAATATGCTAGTTTTACAATTATGTATAAGCTAAATGAAAATGTACAAAGATTTCCATTGGTTATATGATAATATATTTATGTAGATTGCTGTTTTGATGTAATTAATATGTCCAAATAATACAAAATTCCATCTCAAAGTTAGTATAAATTAACAACTGTACACCTCATGTTTTACTCTCTATTAAAACTTGTTGAGACTACTTTAATTAATTATATCATACCAATCAATCTTAACCTTTAAATGTGAAATACGTTGTTAGTGGATGATTGATAGGTCTGTCAAATTCCAATTTTATATCTTTTTTTGGCTGTAAATATACTAAATTTTTAATAGAGAGTAAAACATGAGGTGTACAGTTGTTAATTTATACCAACTTTGAGATGGAATTTTGTATTATTTGGACATATTAATTACATCAAAACAGCAATCTACATAAATATATTATCATATAACCAATGGAAATCTTTGTACATTTTCATTTAGCTTATACATAATTTTTATCATATTAGGACTGAGTCTAAAAGTACTTCCCTCTTGGGGTACATTCCACCTCGAATCTGATTAATTGTGATTGTAATTCTAGTACAAATACTGAGATTTTAATGAAATGTAAAATATTCTGTCCATAGCATTAACATGATATCTAGGACATAAACAGGATTTTGTGATCGGATTGAGCCCTCATCCCGTGCACATGTCAGTAATATTTGTTGTCAGTTTGTATTCTGGTTCAAGTAGACTCTGTTTTCTTGAGTCTTACTTCTGTTGGATATTTTATATTGTCTCTTGTTATATTTGTTGTGTTTTGTTTATTCTTTGTTTCATTCATTACTTAATAGGAGAATTGAAAATGTCTAACGATAAATCACACATTCGCTACTGAAGGATGGAGTTCAACTCGTCACAGTCACATTTTTCCTGTTGGTTGTATGTTATAATTATATTGTTAGTAAGTAAATATTACAGTGGTCATCATGATTGAAACTTTGTAATGATTGCTGGCACATTCTTGTGAAGAAATTTCATCCTATTCGAACACAGAATCGTTGTTTTCACTCTCTATGCGCTTAATATGATCAATGTGGAGAGAATAATTAAAATGCCATCATTTTGAATTTCAAATTCTACTTCCCAATCAACTATGTTGTGAAAATACACACAGAAGGAACCTCCTAGTTGACTTAGAAACATAGCAATCAGAAAGAGCGACATCAGTTTGACAAAAGGACACACTAATTTGGAAGTGTTCAACCGATCAACAATATTTTTATTTAAAATGACTGGAAAAAAATTTGAAATCAGATGTTTAGTCGATTCTGGCAATAGGGGACACATTTGTTGAGAATGTAATGAATGAAGAGTTCTATTTCAAACATTGGTTGCAGACTTGCAGTATGGCTAATATTTTCCCAATGAGTGAAGTTGATTGTTCAAAAGTCTACAAGTCTATTATACTATGATAGATCACAATGAACAAATCTGTTCGTCCTCATGGTTTCCTTGTACAAAGATAAGGTCTCTAGCTCCTAGTTGCACTGCTTTTTGTGTTATTGCCATCTTGTCATTCTAAAATCTCTTCATAAATCTTGACACAGCATTGTCTATCCCATGAACTGTCTTTTTCTTGCACCTGTCTTGTCAGTTGTCATGTCAGAGTGGTGTCATGTCTTTGTCTCTGTGTCACTTTATCCATCAGTGTCAGTGGTCGCCCTGTTGTTGTCTTGTACTGTGGCAATCAGTCCATTGAAGAAACACCCCATACTCCCTGGGTCACCCTTACAAGCCAGGGATGGTAGTTGCACTATGGTACCCCTGACATTTACCTCACCCAATAATGCGTGCTAATTTTACTCGCTAAATCAATTGTACTTCATCCCTCTTGATGTCTGAATCTAGTGCTTATGGGAACCAGCTCAACTTCAAAGAACAACTCAAGGAAATGCCTGTCTTTACACATCCGATCAGCGACAATGTGTAAAGAACGACAGGCAATTAAAGCTAAATTCCCCAAATGCAAAAAATCGGAAAGGTCATAATATAATTGGTTACCATGGCAACTGATCAATCCATGTTTTGATTGGTTGATATGCCGCGGACACCGATCAGCATCACAATGGCGCCCTAAGTGAACTCTCGATCTGTCTTGCAGCAGAAACCCCGATTTCAGGTTGCCAGATGAGCTGCACCTAAAGCCTGCCTTATTCTGCCCTCCAGGTGTGGTAATTAACTGGGGTGCTCTACTGGGTTGGTCTGCGGTCAATGGTACATGTGATTGGGCGATCTGCTTGCCTCTTCACCTCGCTGGTGTTTCCTGGACACTTCTATACGACACAGTCTATGGTCACCAAGTGAGTTTCTGATGAGGGGGGAGGGTGATTGTTTTTGCTGACTGATTGCCCCCCACCCCACACTCAAGGGTAATGACCTCAAGCAAGAAAATGTCAAAATGTTCCTGGCCTCATTGGTTTTGATGAATATGTGTGGAGACTTGTGAAATTTTATTTCGCAAAATTTCACAATGGAATATTTCAAATTGAAATATTATTCACCTGCCATGGTATGTAAGTCTGTGGGTAGGACGATGTATTCACGTATTCTTCTTACAATTAATGATCACCCTCATTTTGTTGAAGAATTTGTTGGGGGGAGCTTTTGCCACTGAAAAGAGAGAACAAATGTAGTGGTGCGATTTAGTGGGATGAGGGGTTTTAGAAAGGGGGGAAGGGGGTTAGAGATGTGTTTGTAAAATCCAGAGGTGGCGATGGTTGGTCTCGGGTACCACTTATTGAGGCAGGCTGTTCCATTCGGCTATGGGATATGGAAGATATGACATCTTCCTGTACTGGTTATGATGGTATGGAAGGTTGGACCTGATGTTATGGGTCTTCAAAGTTTTATTTAAAACCAACACATTTAAGGCCCAAGTTATGTAGACGAACACAAGGTAATGCAAATATACAAATATCGTAATGGTTCCAAAATATGAATCGTCAAAATCAGAGATGATCTAGAACATTTTGTCACTTTCTTGGTTGATTTCTTGTGAAATTACTAATTCTTCTCGTGTTAAGTATGCAGTGGAAATATATTGAGACGTTGGTGTCAGATTACTAATGCCAGGCATGAGTAATACTGGTTGTCATAAATCCAACTTGGCATTATAACTAGTTCTTACAACAAAGTATAGAACACTTGTAAAATGTCAGTGTACCGGGTACTTTTACTTTTAATTTCCTCCAATTCTTAGCTGGATTGTGCCACAGTTTGATGGCGCCGCAAGATTGGCTTTGTATGTAATCCCTGCACGATAGATTCCCTAGTTGATACTGCGCTTCATACTGCACGGTTGGATCTGGTTTCTGAACATGGACATTCTGATTCTGTTGGCGACACAAACCTACTAGTATTACAGCTGTAGAATAGGTAATATGTTGATGGATACCTTTGTGTTATTTAACTAATTTTTTTCATTGTTTGCACATTCAAACTCATCCTCTCTGAAATTGGTTGCACAAACACAATTTATATTTGGCACAATACTACTGTTGTAGTTCTAGCTAATATCACATTGACTGAACACAATGTTATTTTCACATAGTTTGCACATTTAGGGAAAGATGGCAGCTAGATAGAACATAAAAAAATGCATAATTAATACAATGTATTGTGTCCAAGTTCAAGAGTAGGCCTTACTAAATAAAAAATATATTGAATATTTTCTGCCAGACCCCCATTTCTATGGCAACAAACAAAGATGGCCGCCGGATAGGGAAAATATAGCATAAATTGGAAACATCGTAGCTCCTCCAATAATACAGTAATCATTGTAATTCTTTCTATTTCCTTTTTACAACATGTTATTTTATGCAATGTCGAAGATATATTTTATGTATTGGCATTATTTAATATTAAAAAAAATTATTTCAATTTTGTTAGTAAAATTATTGCAAACACTGTGTTCACCCCATTACTAAAATGATAAAAATGTCTCCTCATCATTGTATAGAGAAGATAACAAGAAACTCATCAGTCAAAATGTCATTAGCATCAATGCTTTCCTGATCTCCTGCTAATTGCTTCACAGATTACCATCTAAATAAAGAGGCTAATCTTCCCTTTGTTATATTTCGGCAACTTGAAGATGTCTTCGTCAGACTTAGTACCACTAGGTGGCACCACAATGTGCAGGTGATGTCACAGTTTCGGGTCTCCTTTGGAGATTGTCATTGATATGGGACTGTTGTCACCTGCATATAGTGTCGTCATCTAGCGTCAGATAAAGACAGTGGTAATCTGCCGAAATGTAGCAAAGAACAAAAGTACAATTTACCGTGAAGTACGAGAAAAGATATTTAAACCGCTTGTCTGATGTATCTCTTTGTAGTTTTAAACAGGATGGAGGTATGTCGCTTCTACCACGCAAAAGAATCATAGATATTTACAGGGGTTTGTTGTTGGTCTTGGTACTTATTATTGCAATTACTGAATAACCAATTTTATTATTGGTCATCTAGTGCTGGTGTTGTTTCATTTGTATTGGTCACTCATTGGTCAACACGATTCAGTTGCCCGTTGGTGATCATAACTGAGGTGTTAGATCTTCAGCATCACATGTTTTTTGGATGGCTTAAATTGGTTTGTGACGAGTCATTGTAGGAGGGGGCCAGGGTCAACCTGTCTCCATAGCTTGGCAGTACAAGCAGATTTGACCTCTGAACTTGTACCTAAAATGTTATTTGTTTTACGTTTGCTTACTTTAGTCATATTAATCTGTTAAAGATAAGTTTGCAGAGTCCTCAGAAGTGTATAGTGTTCCGTATCATTTCAAACCACCACCCAATTTCACCAGTACTTGATGTGGGATTGAATGTTTTGAATGATCCAAAATGGCTTCCGAAACCAAGGCCAATATCCCCCAAATTCAACTGACGTGACAAGGTGTGCATAAACATTTCCCACCACGCTGTCCGGTCCTGATATCCATCGTAGCGTCAACGTGCATTAGCACGTGTTCCACATGATAGGTGGCGCCACTGATTCATCTGGTTTTTTCCCCGCGATGCTTGGTGACGACCAACCCACCATCCACCCTTGTGTAAAACTACGTTTTCGGGGACTTTGCGACTTATACGACCATCCCGCAGCGGTTGGAAGTAGATGTGATAGGTTGCTGGAAGTAGACTAACACCATTTAGGTAGTGGTGTTGTGTGCTCACGCTTTGTAGTAACTGGGTATAAAAGGTTGACTAACTGTGGAGTTATGGGCTGATTTGTTAGGAGAAATCATCTGTAGAACATTTATTTGTTTGACGTTAATGCTGCGTATTGTCATAATTGGTATAAAGTAATAGCAACAGACCCTCCCTCTGTCTTGTGTACAGAAATGTGATAAGTCTCTCCACTGTTATATAAAGTAAACACTGCAATTAGTACTTTACAAAACTTTCTTGTGCTATTGCTACAGTTAAAAGATGTGGCTACATTCTAAGCAGCCTCTCTCTCTCTCTGTGCTTTCAGTATTGCACATACTTGCTTTGGGAAATTGCAGGTGCTGAATTTCTCACTGGTTTTTGTTGTTGAAATACCTTAGTATAAAATAAACTGGCATTGTAAAATGTTTGTTTCCACAAGGAAACATTTGAAATGTTGCCATGAACTTATAAATATCATGCAGAATGTTTATGTCAAATTCATATAAAAGTATGGGTGTACAAACCGCAGAGATTTGGCATCCATTATCAAATATATGACAGATTGGAATGTAACTACACATTTTATGAAAATAACTACAATTAATCTGGACTGTGCAAGTTAATTCAGTAGAAGTATTTACATATTAAAAAAAAAAACAGTTACAGATTTATTAGGGTACAGGCCCTGTTGCCCTCATTCATTTTCAAAGTTGTTGTTACATTCAAACCCTAGCAGAGATTTGACATCCATTATCAAATATATGACTGACAGGAATGTAACTACACATTTTATGAAAATAATCACAATAAATCTGAATGTGCAAGTTAATTTAGTCGAACTATTGATACATTTTTATGAAAAACTTGAGTTACAAATTCATGTCTTTTGAGAATATGGGCCCTGTATCCCCTCTCGATGTCAGTGGGTTTTTTTTCAGTGGGAACTCATACTAAACCTTTCAATTAACCCTTGCAGGACAAGAATGATGACATCTTGGTTGGGGTGAAGTCCACCGCCCTCAGGTTTGGTGACAACTCCAAGTACTGGCTGAGTGGCTTCGCGGCGGCCATGGTAACGGGCCTAGCAACCACTGGACACTTGTGTGACCAGACGTGGCCGTACTTTGCGGGGGTGGGGATCGTTGCGGGTCATCTGGCACACCAGGTGAGCGGTCACTCTCTGGTCAGTCTGAGTGACAATTGACCAATCCAGAAATTGACATCACAATCTAAATCGCAATATATATATATATATATACAGTATATATATATATTTATATATATATTTATATATATATATATATATAGTTGACAGCAAATTAAAGTTAAATGCAGACAAAACTGAATGTCTCATCATTGGTACTCCAGTGCAGCGTGGTAAACTTTATGGATATTTGCCAGCAGCCTCAGTATACAATCTAGGAGTGACCTTTGATCATGACTTCAGTTTTAGACAACACATCCCAAACGTGTTGTTGCTGTTTTTATTATATCCGTGATATTTGCCAATATATGTCGCTTTCTGTCGTAACAGCTCTTGTTAGAAGCAGACTTGATTATTGTCCCTCCTTCATAATATTGTTATTAAGGATAATTCAAAACTACGTGTCCAAAATTGTTTAGCAAGGGTAGTCACACAATCTTCTCGATTCTCCCGCTCAGTGCCACTTCTAAAATCACTGCATTGGCTCCCCGTGCGATATCACATTATGTTTAAGATCTGTACAATCACCTACCAAGCCGTTTCATCCAAACAACCTTTATATTTACACTGAATGCTCACCCCAGCTAGACAGCACAGACAACTTTGGTCATCTAGTTCAAAATTGCTATCTGTTCCTAGGGTTAAGATAAAGGCTAGAACTTGAGCTTTTTCAGTTGCCGCACTGACTATATGGAATTTACTTCCTGTCAGTATTAAATCAGCAGAAAATATTGTTACATTTCGCTGTCACCTGAAAACATCTTTTTGATATCGCCTATAATCTATCCTCCCTAGCTTCTTAGCACATCCATCCATTTGTTGATGACTTTTGCCTAGCACACGAGTACGAGAATGCTTAATCCTTTGGTTTTGTTGCACCCCTGAGCTCGGATTCTCTGAGGATATTGGTGCTGAAGAAGTCATTTATTTATTTTATATTTTTATTTATATACCGTATTCATTCTATTAAGTGTACATGCTCTAATTAGTGTACACCCCATTTTTAGTAGTGTGTGACACGTGACAGCGATCTGCAACGCAACAGTGACTGTTGGATCCATCATTGTAATTTAATTTCTACCAATGTCACACTAGATTCAAAGATCAGTGATTAAAAAAATATCAAAAGGTCCACCAAAATTATCAGACTTTACAGGGACCTAATATCCTTTATGCAAGCACCAACACAAGTCATGAATAGTGATGAAATAAGGCCAAATGAATGACATTTATTAAAGAGATTAAGTTAAAGAGAGAGAAATGTGGGCTCTACATCCCAAGGCCAGGCCTGTGACTGAGCCCATACTAGTCTCCTGTACCTCTGGATGACAGAGCCCACATTTCGGCATATACAACATTAGCAGTATTGTTATAGATATATAAAACAACAGCATTACTACTGTAATCACAGTAGACCTTATGCACTGTACCGTACTAACCAAGCACACCATTCATTCACACTAACTATAATCCCAACTACCTGCTGAAGAGTTACACTATATCAAGATTGAGCCTAAACCTATAAGTGGGGCCATTACGCCCAACTTACTAAAATCACCGGTGGAAGAGAAGCGAGCTGTCTCGGCATCAAAACCCCGTGAACACATTGTCCACCTGCACTAAAAAAATGGGGAAAGCATTGAGATCTGCTATCAACCCCTCTTCCACCAATGATGTACATGTTGTGTCCCTAATGCTATCAAAAATTGGAAGGGAAGGGAGGGCCAAAATTGTTGATGTGACCACTCTGTCTGCTTTCACAAAACGAAGAGCTCATTGCAATCTGCCACGGAGCGCCATTACCGCGCGGTGATTGGTTCCTTGTGCCAAAAGAGCACCAAAGACAAAGGGGGGTAATTAGCATCACGCCTTAGGATACATTAGGCCAATCATCACTTGTCCTGCGTTGTTGCCAGCACAAAAATACATATGCAGCACGGTGCCGTGGCCGCATATTCTAATTTTTGTTCATATGTGGACGCATAAATCGCTTGCCAGTTATATCTCCTGAGATGGATGTACCCAGAAACTGTAGAAAATGGGTGTACACCCCTGCTGTATGCTTAATTGAATGCAAAATTTGACATATTTTGTGTCCGAGATATTTGTTAAGCCTCCTGTATGCTTAACAGAACGAATACGGTATATATATATACACTGTATAATTTTATATAGAATAAATTAAATAAAAGCCGGCCATTCTGGCATTATATATTTTATTAGTTATTAACGTGTTATCTCGATTACAGATCTACTCTGTGGACCTGAACAAGCCGTCTGATTGCCTGAAGACATTCAAGTCAAACAGGAACCTGGGATTGTACTTTTGGGCCATAATTATTGCTGCAAACTTACTGAAGAAGCCAAAAGAAGATGAAGATGAGAAGGATGTGAAGGCGGAGGACGTGTCAGTCGTGTCCTTGTAGATGACACGACTGCAGTGGTTGTAGTAATTATATGAACATTTTAATAATATGAAGTTCAAGTCACTCACTAAAATAAAAACGAATGTATTTCTTTAAAACAAACTATGCTGAATTAACACAAAATGTGTAATAAAAATATATAAAATGTCAAAAATAACAGACTCCTAAAATGCCTTGCAAAACAAGTATGCCTTAAACAGTCTCTTGAATGCATCTGTTGATGAAGCCTGGTGAATAGAAAGGGGTATATTGTTCCACAGTAGGAGGCCAGCCACACAGAAGGCTCTGTCTCCGGGTGATCTGGACATGGGCATCTCAAGCAGCAACTAGCTCTCTGAACGAAGTGTCCTTCGAGGATTGTGATACACCAGCTGTAGGATGGTCCTTCATTATAGATTGCCTTGTAGGTCAGTGTTAGCAGTTTTAATTGCACATGGTACCTCATAGGCAGCTAATGCAGTAAGCAAAGGACAAATGTGATATATGAGACCGCATTGGGACACGGGGAAACATTACAATCAGCAGTGTTCTGCACTTGGCCAGCTGGCATGTAGTAGGTGCTTAGGTAGTTAAATGTCACAGTGCTGATGATGTCTGAATACTGGTCAAACCAGTGATTAGTGATAGAAGGCAATAGAATTTAGATTGACTATGAATTTGATGCTCATTTGCGTCGCTGTCCTTGACGCAGTGCGTGATGGATCGAGTCTGTGTCATTGTCTTTCTGTCAAGGAGAATCAATTTTATCTATAATTTGTTATGTTATTTCTTGCGATAAGACACACGCCTTGAGCAGAAAGCTGCTCCAGTGCATGTGTGTCTCATCCATGTTGTCAGATGTTGCACAGAGGACGTTGTTGCTAAACCTTGACATGGGGCGGATAAGGAGGTAAGAAGATGAGAGGATTCTGTTGTCAGGCAATGATACATACACCAAAGTTCTCCTTTCTTTGCCAGGCCCCCCAATCCAGAGCAATGCTCATCTGGCCAAGATTTCCTTGTTTTAGGGGCTAAGGGAAATGTCGACGTCAAATTGGTATTATTTTAACTTATTTTGCAGTTAATTTACCTTATTTTAATGTGACATTTAGATTGCTATCAGCGATCTAGTGGTTGTTTGGTGGTTGTTTAAAATAATGCCTATAGTATTGGGACACCTGCATGAAAACCACAGAACAAAAGGTTATACTGGGTAGTATTGATGGATCTTGGCAATAGAAATTGCAAATATTGATTGAAAACAAATTTAACTTGTGTAGTAATATTGGTTTTTAATACTGACAAATATATCATAATTATAGGAACGCATTAAAAACAACACCGAGTTCATTAATAAACCACATATTTTATTGTGGCCGCCACAAACAATCCACTACAAAACTGCTTACAATCGGTTCATTTTGTCATAAGTTTCATAAAAATATCAAGAACTCACACAAAAGTCCAGCACTGCAAAAACAAGTCCGTGTTATGCCAGTGCATCACACAGTGTCTGGATCATACAAAATTGACCCATCACAACATCTAAAACTTGATTCAAAACATTAAAACTTATTTATAAAATATACATATCATCCTCATCTCTCCTTTTTGCAAGGCATAATTATAAATATGCCAATGCAGACCTTTCAAACCTCCCAATATAATAGGAGCTCTCCTGGTCAAGTTTCTAACATCCCCTTGTTCTTGCGAATTTAAACAAAATCTTCCCACTTGCTATATCTGACAACAATTTGTTGTAGTTGAGTTCCATATTTTCTGGCAAACTGCTTTACGATCACCTTGGTAGTACAGCCACCTCGCAATTAAGGTCGCCCTAAGATTACCGCATTTGTTCCATATACAGTAAAGTATAGGAAATTAATCAAACTAATATGGTCACCTCGTTAATTGGGTCATTTTTGCCCAGTCCCCAGAGTGACATTAATAGGTGGCACCACCAATGGAAAAATAATCATACATCATCCTTGGAAAAACTCCCACCTTACAACCCCCCATATGATGGAGAAATCTTGTGCTTTGTGTTTGTGCCAATTTGTACAGTTCTGGAACAGCAGTATTAAAATCCCTATGATCACATAAAACACCAACATTCGTCCTGCTCATTGGGAATTCTTTGTCTCTTTCACACGAGCATCACTGTATAAAACATGGAGATCACTGATATGTACATGCAGTTAACACGCTGGACTCCACTGTTTTCCACTGATCATGTTGGTAGCACTTACAGAAAGGTATACACTGAACAAGTTGAACAGATTCCTGACAACGCTGACCAATGCTGACCAATGAACATTATGCAGATGATGGAACTCAACACAAAATAACACAATAATTAAACTGCTAAGCAATTCACAGAAACTAACTGATTATCATACTCGTGAACATAATTCCTGGTTTCTCAACAGAGCTTTACCAAAAAGTAAATGGGGGTGTGGTTTTTACTTTTAGTATGCCGACAGGTGTTTTAAAACAACTGTAATTCTCACCAATCACCAACTTAAGATGTGTACAGAGCTTCATTCAAATAAACCAAACAAATTAGACGTTCAAATGAAATATACAAAGCATATTGCATATTTCATTGCTATGAATCATAGTTTTCACTTTTTGCACTGGAACACATGATTATATTGAAAGAAATAATGATATTAAAACAGAATAACATTTTTACGGTATCTATTTTTATATGCAAACGCTGATGAGAAACCAAGAATTACTTTGATATGGCCTGAAGGGAATGTACAACGATTCTTGTAGTTTTCGTATCTAAAATTCTTGTGAAATTTATTGTCATAGGATATTGTCAACAAAATTAATAATTTCACCCCAAAAAAATTATTCAGTTAATGAAAATCATTGTATATTCCTTTTATATGAATCAACCCCATATATGTAGTAGGGTAGTATCACAGCCTGTTTCTGCCAGACCTGTATTTCTTACCAGCCTCTGCAATGAGGCCACCTCTTTAATCAGGCCACCTTATCTTGGTCTGATAGGTCTCCCTGGTAGGGTCCTACTGCTGTACACGATTGTCTAGTAAATAATAATCATAAATAATATTTTATTTGATATAGCGCCATAACCAAATTTGTTCATGGCGCTTCACAGTATAGTACACTGCAGTATGATGATATAAACGCTTCACGTTTACCAACGACCCAATTTTGATCAATAAGATTTACTTTATTTAGAAAATAGAAACATTTACAACTTAACAAGTAATATCATAATTGTCTTGCAATCGTTCTTAGCACTCACAAATTTGTTACATTTGTGCTGAGGGGTAGGATGGATAACCCAGCCAATGCACCAATACGAACATCTGCAGGTGAAGAAATAGATAACCCAGCCATTGCACCAATACGAACATCTGCAGGTGAAGAAATAGATAACCCAGCCATTGCACCAATACAAACATCTGCAGGTGAAGAAATAGATAACCCAGCCATTGCACCAATACAAACATCTGCAGGTGAAGAAATAGATAACCCAGCCATTGCACCAATACGAACATCTGCAGGTGAAGAAATAGATAACCCAGCCATTGCACCAATACAAACATCTGCAGGTGAAGAAATAGATAACCCAGCCATTGCACCAATACGAACATCTGCAGGTGAAGAAATAGATAACCCAGCCATTGCACCAATACAAACATCTGCAGGTGAAGAAATAGATAACCCAGCTTACCTACGTGACACCTGCATAAAACGGAGATGATATGATATGCTTATGGAATGCTAGAATCAAGCAGGACTTGGAGCCAGAACATAGGATGTATAGAAAGTTGAGGTTTGTCCAGTGTACAAGTTAGAGACGAATTGCAATGAGATTTCTACAACCAAATTGTTTAGGGGAGGTCACATAAAGTCCAAAATGCTGTGTTTTATATTGATTCAAACCGCAACATGGAGTGGGATTTAACATTTCAAGCGATCAAAAAAAGACTCCCAAAACCACAGCCAAATTCAACTGACATGATATGGTTGCCAAAACGTTGCCCGCCAGGCTTCCCCGTTCTTGTATCCACAATAGAAAAATGTACATGAACAAATATATGTTCCACTTGATATGTGGCACCACTGTGCCAATTTACTTTCCCCGCAATATGTTGCGACGACCAATCCACCATAAGTAATGCTACACTGTGCACTCTGGAAAAGTCGAACCTCCAGAGACCCATGGAAATATTTCCACTTCCCAGGATCTATGGTTTTATAGTAGTAGAGCTATACGAAAGTTGAATTAACGAAATAAAAAATATGAGTGGTGAAATCGAGTCGGCTTAACTGAAACTTCGAAGAAGTCAACTTATGTGGATTATTTTTTACCACACAAGGTTCAAAGACAGCCGGAACTGAAGAAAGAGTCGACTTAAGCAAAAATCTACTTAACTGAGTTCAAATTACATGGAATGCACTTTGTTTTTTAAATTTTGTGAACTTATGCAACCAACTCTTTGTGTGCTGAAGATGCATCAGATCTTCCACACTTGCACCTTCTCTGCAATTACACACCAATTTGCATGGTCGTAATACGCCGATATGACATCGAGACAATCCACGTGGTTCTCTATCAACTCCACAAGTTCACCTTCGCGAAACACGTGATAAAATCGCTTAAATGTATCACTGGTATCTACACCATCTAATGAATGATCCCTGCTGTTATCCACTGCTTCCTGCAAGTTGTTATCAGTTGCGCTGTCTGTAGTTCTGGCGCTGGTGACCCTGTTTAAAAATCCGTCTCCGCCATCATCATCGGTACTGCTTTCAGTACAGATGTCGCTACTGGTGCTTGACATGCGAGATCCGGCGATGTGGTGTCCGTTCAACTGGTGGTGTAGCATCCCCTTTAGCGCCACGTGGTGGTTGCCGCAGTAAGCGTCTGGCAAGCTGCCAACACCCTTTAATACCTGAGTTTGTATGGCTTCTATTGCTTGTTCTGTTGTTCTCGCCCATTCATTGTCGTCACTAGGTAGACTGTCACGGCGAACTAGAGATGGCACTTTGTGTCTCCCCGACACTAAACTTGTTCTGTCGACACCGTTCACGTCACCAGCGATGGTGTCCCCTCCGTTTGACATGTGAATGCCGTCATCGTCACTGCCAATTCCATCGTCACTATTGATGACACCATTTGACATGTCAACAGGACTTGTGTCAGCATCATTGGTGACACTGTCAGTGACTGCATCTTGACAGTTGCCTGTACGAGCTTCACTCGTGTTTGTGGTGGCTGTATGTCTGACGGCATCGGTGACAGCGTCATCATTGTCACCGATGCATGACACGTCACCACCACATGACATGTCACTGCTGTCACCCCAACTACTGCCAGTGCTGTGAGGTGACACAGGAGCTGACATAAGGACACAGTCCTTTGTCACTGCGAGAGTATGTGCGGTTGACAAGATATCTTCTATGGTCGTGTTGTCATGATATGATCTACAAAGTCTACGGGATGATTCCTCTTGTGATGATCTCTCTCCGTTCTCTTCACAGTTTCCCCGGGCAATGTCATTCTCCAGCACAATATCCGGAGTATCAAAAACATCATCAGAGCCATTTTGTTCACTGCAGACAGTTTGATTACTCATTTCATTGTCATTTCCTTCACTAACACCATTGTGGGTCCATTCTTCGTGGAATACAGTCGCCGTCTTGATATCTGATAACTCGTTGACGATGCATGATGCTGAACCATCATCTCCACACTGATCTACGTCTTTCTGATATGTGCATGATATATTTTTCTGATTGGCGTTGTCACAGCTGCCATTCTCCAACTGCTGAATTCTTATAGCTATACCATCGCCGTCAGTTTTGCTTTTACCCTGTGCCATGAAAGCATCTATTCTAGTTTTATCACAGCCAGCTGGTAAGCTACAGCTGTCCGATCGCCTCGGCGCTTGGTCTGTCGACGCAAAGCGCGTCCGACTACTCTGTGGGAATTCGCGCACGGCAAAGCCTTCGATGGATGGATCAGAAAGGGAATGTTCCAGAGCGTGATGAGGAAACGGGAAGCTGTTTACCTGCTCCTGCATAACCTTGTGCATGAGTTTCTTGTAGGCGATGTCCTTTGGAGTGATTCCAATTTCTGCCTCCTCTTGTAGTGTCACGCGTCCCTTGAACAGACTCCTCAGATGTTGTTGTAACCGTGAAGGAATCCCCGCTTTTCGACACGACGTCTTCTGTGTCAATCCACCAGATGGCGCTGCGACTCTGCTGGTATCGTTTTGATCACATGCTGCTGAGATCCCTTCGTTTCCGTTTACTTTCTCATCAACAAATTCCTCTGCGCTTCTATCAAAGATGTGTGTGCTGGATGGTGCGCTGGTTTCTTTGTTTGACTTCGGGCTGTTGTCGAAGCCGCTGTCAGTGGATTCACTTGGGGGCGGCGATTCTGTGCACATTCTAAGATGGCTGCCTGCTAACCTTTGACCCTGGATGGGTTGGTGTCTGTGGCTCTTTCTTGTGCTGTCGCCTTCGTCTTCGCTTACTGAGTTTGTGCTGGACCGCTCCATCTCGATCTTCAGTTTCGTCTTTTCTGTAAACGAGATAAGACAAGGTAAGTTAAACAATACACAATTTCTGTAGCTTTAAATATGTGTTCCCAAACATGTCTATGTTTAGTAATACAGAAATTTACTATTTTCATTTGAAATGGTTGAAATTGGTCAGGAGCTGAAGTCAAAGACTCTATCCTGCATTTCTGGGAGTTCAGTGCTGTAACCTAGAGCTACTGCATTTCTGGGAGTTCAGTGCTGTAACCTAGAGCTACTACATTTCTGGGAGTTCAGTGCTGTAACCTAGAGCTACTACATTTCTGGGAGTTCAGTGCTGTAACCTAGAGCTACTGCATTTCTGGGAGTTCAGTGCTGTAACCTAGAGCTACTGCATTTCTGGGAGTTCAGTGCTGTAACCTAGAGCTACTGCATTTCTGGGAGTTCAGTGCTGTAACCTAGAGCTACTGCATTTCTGGGAGTTCAGTGCTGTAACCTAGAGCTACTGCATTTCTGGGAGTTCAGTGCTGTAACCTAGAGCTACTGCATTTCTGGGAGTTCAGTGCTGTAACCTAGAGCTACTACAAATGAGAGACAACCCTTTCTGGTTTCTTTGGAACTCACTGCTGGAACATGTATCACATATACGCACACTGACTAATGGAACATCTCAGAATGTCGATGTCGGATATCAGACGAAATGACTTAAGTTTGGGGAGGGGTGTCAGAGACAGTTTCATCTGGCGTCAAACATCGATATTTTATGTTTCAGACTTTTGTTTCCTTCACTTTGTTTCATCCTATCAATATTTACAAATTTCGTCTGAGGAAGTGTGGGGCTTGAGGCCAGATGAAAGTTATTTCATCTGTGGTAGGACATCGATGTTTGAGATGATCGCTAAGATAACTCCCAAAAACTCATTTTGTAAGCTTGCTTGCTCCCTGTGAGGAAGAACTATGAAGTTTATATGAACATGTATTTTAGTTGTTTGTTTATTTATTAATTAATTAATCCTACACTGTATTCATTACAATTGTTAAGACTATAAATATGATAGCATGATGTTTTACAATGTCTATACGCTACTATGAATGAAAATAAAAGATGAAATAAAGAAGAGAAAATGATCGATAGGGCCCACAATAAGGAGACTGTCAACAAACATCAACGGACAATCGCTCACATGGAACCCCAGAAGGGAGAAGAAAAGAAGGCCCAGAAACTCATGGCAACAAGACACACCAGATGAAAGGAAGAAAATAGTTTACACCTGGACAGAACTTTGGCCATAAACAGACAAATATGGAGGGCCATGGTCGACGGCCTATGGTCCCAGCAAGCAACAAGCTGTGCCAAGATATTTATCACTAGCCAAGTTACCCGGTGTTGCCTGGGGAAAAAGACTGTCATATATAAATATATATATATGACCCTGTGAGATCCCACTACTCCATTTTTCCAACAACAAAAAAATCTATGAACCACCCCAATTGACCTGCTAGATTACACAGAAAATTTCAGCCACATATGTGCAAAACTGACAAAGTGCCATTTAAAAATTGTGTCCTCCCAAGATCTTCACCCCCCGGAAGAATTTAAAAAAAAATCTAAATCTACGAACCACCCCAATGGGCCTGCTAGATCACACAAATTGTGAACCCCGGACATGCAAAACTAATGGAGATATGAATCCACCTACAGACAGACAGAGAACCCTGTTGTTTTATTGCATAGATGTTTGACAAATGTGAGTAATAACAGTGATACCTCGTTGCTGCTGATGTTTTGTTTTCATGTGCCAAGGAACAAGGACGTCCTGAGACTTGAACTGAAACATAAACAATACAACTCAACTCAGACAAAAAGAGCTAATTAACAGACTTTGTGAATAGCCACACACGTCCTTATGTAAGACACAAATGTAAGTACAACATTTATGGTCATTGTAGCTGTCACAAGAAGCGCTGTCTTCTGATAATTATGCACACACAAAAACCCACACATTGAATAGATTTCTGTTACGTTTGCTCTAGCTGTCCTTACATTTCCTGCCAATTCCAGACGACACAGTTCGAAGAACCATTATCATTATATCAGGTATAAAAAGTCCTCATATAGCATTGCACCCAGTCATTAGGACTGCTCAAAACACCTTACTCTTCACCTGCTGGTCGACCTGCTCATTCAATCACAATGGCAGCTTCTCTGGGAAGTATTCAGCCATGCTGCAGTTAAAACTGTTTCTACATATATATCCAACACTGTCTATGCTCTATAGCGTAGGCTGCATTCACGTTGAACGCAGATTCTCTCGATTGAGATTCTTATGCCCTAACCACTACTCCACAGCCTACCATCTATACCAAGTAACTATGCAGCTCCATTCAACAATTTACAAGCAACAGTTATATGAATTTCTAAAAACAACTGTTGACCCCCCCACCTTTCTGTGCCTCTGTTCCATTGCCCACACGTAGATCATCAACTTCCCACCAGGGCGCAGTATACGGGCTAGTTCCTGCACGGCCACCAGACGGCGCTCCGGTGTCGTCAAATGATGGATGACGGCGATGGAGATGACAGTGTCAAAACTGTTGTTTCGGTAGGGCAGTCGGAGGTTGTCACATACCATCACCTCGTGTCCATGGTCACGTGCGATCTCCACTAGGTGGCAGCAGTGGTCAGAGCCTAGCTTGAACGAATTGCTGTTGATGTTCATGTATCTGCCTGTGCCACAGCCTGTAACGTTGTAAAAGAATTGCTGTTGATACGAAATACAAGATGTTCATATATCTAAGATGTAACAGTTTTAACAGACAATGTAAATACAAAACAAGATACAATACATATTTTTCATGTCGGTTTACGAACAATTTAATCACACCCTATGCATATTTTCACAGTATATAAATATTTACATTGTAAATTTAAGCTACTTGCTATTTTTAGATCAACCACGATTGATAGACAGCTAAATATGCCATTATTTCATCAGTCGGCAGCATGGGGTAACATTTATATTGACACAAAACACCTTTGCCTCCATCACGACCAACAAGATAGTCGCACAAAATAGAATTACCGTTATTCAATTTATATAATTGTTGCAGATAATGTATTTTGTGGATTAACACTTCATACATGTTTATGAATCAGATATTTTGGCCCTAGGCAGGCTAATTTTAACAGCAGTTTCTACGTATTTCACTCACAGCCATCCCTGCAAGCCAGGATGGTGGATGACATGTTTCACCTACAGCCATCCCTGCAAGCCAGGATGGTGGATGACATGTTTCACCTACAGCCATCCCTGCAAGCCAGGATGGTGGATGACATGTTTCACCTACAGCCATCCCTGCAAGCCAGGATGGTGGATGACATGTTTCACCTACAGCCATCCCTGCAAGCCAGGATGGTGGATGACATGTTTCACCTACAGCCATCCCTGCAAGCCAGGATGGTGGATGACATGTTTCACCTACAGCCATCCCTGCAAGCCAGGATGGTGGATGACATGTTTCACCTACAGCCATCCCTGCAAGCCAGGATGGTGGATGACATGTTTCACCTACAGCCATCCCTGCAAGCCAGGATGGTGGATGACATGTTTCACCTACAGCCATCCCTGCAAGCCAGGATGGTGGATGACATGTTTCACCTACAGCCATCCCTGCAAGCCAGGATGGTGGATGACATGTTTCACCTACAGCCATCCCTTCAAGCCAGGATGGTGGATGACATGTTTCACCTACAGCCATCCCTGCAAGCCAGGATGGTGGATGACATGTTTCACCTACAGCCATCCCTGCAAGCCAGGATGGTGGATGACATGTTTCACCTACAGCCATCCCTGCAAGCCAGGATGGTGGATGACATGTTTCACCTACAGCCATCCCTGCAAGCCAGGATGGTGGATGACATGTTTCACCTACAGCCATCCCTGCAAGCCAGGATGGTGGATGACATGTTTCACCTACAGCCATCCCTGCAAGCCAGGATGGTGGATGACATGTTTCACCTACAGCCATCCCTGCAAGCCAGGATGGTGGATGACATGTTTCACCTACAGCCATCCCTGCAAGCCAGGATGGTGGATGACATGTTACTACTCATTACTATTACTCAGACTACTGTTTTATCCCACGCTATGTTGCAGCTATTTATCATACCCTCAAGTAAAGGTATGTTCTTATATAGCGCAGTATTCAGTCCTTAGGACAGCTCAAAATGCTTTCACTTTACTCCACGGCAGACTTGCTCAATCGACACCATCTCGACTTGTCTGGGAAGCATTCAGCCATGCTGAAAATAATGCACAAAGACTATTCGTGCACAAATATCTACCACTGTCTATAACCTGATATTCGTGAATTAACTTGTGCAAGCATACACAAACGTGACACATCTTTATAGCAGAAATGACCTAAATTACAGTGAGAGACAATATAAAGCAAAATTTCCCCCCATCAAAAATGAACTCAGCCCATCCAAAAGAGTGAGTGGTTCTCTAAATAAAGCGACCACAACTGGACACAGATCAAATAACATCTAAAGTGATGGGTCTAGTGTAAACATTGTTTTATTTGGTGGACAGAAGGCCAACTGGTCATCACCATTAGCTGATGTTGGTTGAAAGCGCATGTATGAATTGATTACAGTAATGTCCACTGCTCTCGTTAAAAACCAGTACTGCTGTACATTATGTTCCAGTTGGAACAAAGTGGACTGAGCGAATGAGTGAGTGAGTGCCGATCTATGCATGTGTACGCACTGGAAATATGCAGTATTGGAAATTGTGCACGTGCATGCATGAGTGCGTGCGTGTTGCATCTAGTGTGTGTGTGTGCGAGTGCTGTGTTGTATGGTGTATTGTCGTAGGTACGGTGTGTCGTGTCCATGTGCTCACATGTATGCACATGCAAGCATGCCTGCGTGTATGGTATTGTCGTAGGTACGGTGTGTCGTGTCCATGTGCACATGTATGCACATGCAAGCATGCCTGTGTGTATGGTATTGTCGTAGGTACGGTGTGTCGTGTCCATGTGCACATGTATGCACATACAAGCATGCCTGCGTGTAGGCGCACATACGAACATATTTGCGCAATTGCAATACTACAGACATTTCCAATATATATGCGTCGACATCCACAATACTACACACACGTACGTATTACGCATGCACGCTTCCACGAACCAGTTGACATTTAACGAGTCTATCCTTGGTAGGCACATGACCAATAACAACAGTTTCTGGTTAAAAGGAAACCATTCGGCGACAAGGCGGAATTACTTGTGTATCACAGACCTAACTTCCACCATCTAATTGAGATGTATTCCCCAAGGCAGTATACTGTTGACATGTCTTAATGTGTTTACCAGTAACCATCTTGACTAAGGATACTTTTCCACATTAATCCCATAAGAAAGGGACTACAATACGGGTAAAAAGTGGTAATGTTTTATTTGGTGTTTAATTTTCTAAATGTTTTTAATTATTACTGAACTTATATATATTTTTTTATTGTGTGACAGATGGTCTCTGTGGAGATCTGCTTTATACTGTCTAGTTATGATCAATAGTTTACAAAAATATTTTTAAATTCTGGGTCATAGCAAGCAACTGAAAACATCTCTAACAGTTTTATTTAGCCACAATTTGAAGATATCATCAACTGAATAAATAAATTAACTTGTATACAATAACAGTTATCAATAACTGTAATAATTAAATCTGATCTCAATGAATATCTGTTTCATTAAAATGTATCTTTAAATCAAACCAAGATTTGTTCTATGATCTGGAAATAACAGCACGTATCTAATCTAATGTGGATTTTAAAAACATATTTGATACATATATTGGGATGTTTTTAAATCAGTAATTAATGTAAATTTTGGTGGATGTTTAATAATTATTTTAAACACATATCGAGATGTCTCCAAATCGGTAATTAATGTCAGTTTTGGTGGGTGTTGTCTTTAACGCCGACTCCTTTAGCTGCATCAGTTGCTTCTGGGAATAGATAGGTAATGCCAGTGCATTAGTCCGCACTATGAAGGATATCTGGAGGCTAAAGACTCGACTGTCAAATGGATCTTGTTGTTGCCTCTTCACTCTGTCCTAGTTTGAACTGTGTTTGTGTTGGTGAGAACACGCCACCAGTATGTGTCCAGGTTAGGGTTGTCCCAAGGACACTGTTGATTGTCCAGGTAAAGATGACATAAATACGTACATCTTTACTCAGCTTGTTCTACCTTTGTGATGGAGGTTTTCCCCAACATGTTATGTTGCGTTAGTTCCCATGAACAAACGTTGTGCTTGGTGCTCTGTTGGGAAATGTTTTGGTTAAAACAGGAATAACCAGTGCATCAACGCAAGAATACCAATGAAGGCCTCAAAACAAGAATAACCACCGGCTACCTCCAAACAAGAAAAGGCATTAAGGCCTCAAAAAAAGAATAACCAAAGGGTGCTTCAAACAGGAACGACCATAGGATGCCTCAAAACAGACACGACCAATGGATCCCTCAAAGCAGGAATAATCATAGGGTGCCTCAAAACAGACACGACCAATGGATCCCTCACAGCAGGAATAATCATAGGGTGCCTCGAAACAAGAATAACCATGGCATGCCACATAAGAATAACCATGGCATGCCACATAAGAATAACCATAAGGTTCCTCAAAACAACAAATCACAGTGTGCCACAAAACAGGAATAAACATAGAATAGATTGCCTCAAAGCAGAAGCAATCATTGGGTTCTCCAAAACAGGTCAACCACAAGTCCCTCAAAGCTAGAAGTCAGGAACAACCAGGATGTGCCTCTACAGGACATACCCTACTGGTCAATTATAATATGACTAACAGGACTGACTTGGTTGCATTATCCCGGGAAGAAAAAATCAACTACAGGCTGTGAGTCATTGGGCTAAAATAATTACCATCCATTAGTTGCATGGGAGAAAAACAAATGTACAGGTAAAATAAAAAAATTAAGACCAAGATATTTAATTAAAACAGATGTTACCTTTGTACTGAACATGTGATGACCGGAACAAATAATTATATTTAATCACCATGTGATTTGTTTGATAATATGCATCACAAGGAAGCAACATCGATTCTATGTACACACTCAAGCACTTGTGATACAAAGACGCAGAGTCACCACATTGGTGCATGCCTGCATGTGTGTGTGTGTGTGTGTGTGTGTGTGTGTGTGTGTGTGTGTGTGTGTGTGTGTGTGTGTGTGTGTGTGTGTGTGTGTGCATGTGTGCGTGCATGCGTGTGTAATACTATAATTTGTCTTCTTCATCTTGAACTATCAAGAGCAATGTTACAATAAACTACCCCAGTGAAAATGTTACAATATAAATCTACTATAATAATAATAATGCAACAATAAAACTCCGACATATAACAATATTACCAATAAATACATTGTATAACAATATTACAATCACAGACATATCATAACAATGTCACAATAAAATAACAATGTCACAATAAAATAACAATGTCACAATAAAAAACTACTAAAAAAATATTCCAAAAGGTCCTAGTAAAATACTTGGTGTGACAATGTTACAATCAAAACCTATCGTAACAATGTTACAACAAAAACTACTATAACAATATTTGACATATATGACTGTAACAATGTTTTAGTAGAGAACTACTACAACACTGTTACAATAAAAGATCCACACTGACTATGATGATTTGCCTGTTTTCAAGGAGTGTTGGTACATTACAAACCCTGTATCCCGGTGCCATGTTGGTAATGACTCCTGCATTGATATCATCAACAGACCGCCGAGAACACTTACCTATTGTTCTTGCTACAGTTTCTCTCATCGACACCGATTCCCTAATGAAAGATAATTTGGTCTAAGTTGCATCTATTTCTTTGCAATGAAATGTGGGATATCACCAGGGGTGTTGATTTGCTGACCAACTAATCATCACACCAGTCATGTTCATAACGAGGAAATGATCATTCCAGTGAAAACAAACGTTATATCTCTTTCGGCTGAACATGCAGCAACAAAATTCTATACAAGCGTGCGCACCATTTATCTGACAAAATGTGATTAATTCCACTTTGTATGCAAGAGCTCACTCATTATGCAGGACAGGCATGATTCTGCTAATGGCATCCGCTGGACACATTTCCATAGAACAAGCATATATGGCTGTAATGAGGCCAGTCTGTGCGATTGCTAGCACCACGGCTAAATGGCATATCCACACAAATCATAATTCCAGCGACCTCTGATGAATGGAGAATGATTTTACGGGGTCTATCAGTAATTCCGCTCGTTTGTTAGACATGCACGCAGCACACATCTGCAGTCTTCCTGTGCGCGGCATGCACACTGCGGAGCTACAAAGGCTTGCGGTCACTGCTTTTTGTGTCATTTCATCTTCGTTTCCATGGTTACCTTTTGTGACTGGTGTTTTATTATTTTCCTGCAATATACACATGCGATCGAGCAATCGCGAGAAGATAATGTCAAACAGATCACAAAGACAGAAAAGAACATATTTCAAGGTAGCTGCATCAATTCAGTTAACCTTAAAGGGGGCTGTCTGTTCCTGTTTTTTAAAATGCCACATTTATTCACTGATGTTCGTTGGTGCTGTATAAATGACATGATAGAAATTATGTTTCTGAGGTAAGCTAAATTTATAGATTATATCACACTGCGTTGTACACATAAATAAAACATATAAACAACACAGAAAACAATATTCTGATAACATAGAACTGTAACATACTCATCATCAGCCTAATTTGACGGGCCCTGAGGACCTCAATGCCCCCCCCCCCCCCGGATGCTGGAACCACAATGATGACTACTGGTTTCAATGATGATTATAGAACTCCTACAAGACATACGCATAACTGCTTTATAATGACGGACAATACAACTAAAGCTAGCATTATTCTCGTCGCCATGGAGTTGGCATGAGAAACACGTGGGAAGGGAATCCTCCGAAACGTGGCCAGGAGCCATGACAACCAGCGGACGGATGGTGTTAATTATTTCTGCCTCATAATCAGGCAATTATATCTCTTTGTTGTTCCAAGAAGATGACTTCCAACCACGCCACATTACCATTGCCTAATGACATAGTCAAGACAGGTGAGTCCAGTATAGTGCTCACATCGTGCGCTGGCACTGGTCCAGTGCTCAAAAATAGTGCCTGATAGGACAAATTCTCGGGCCATATCAGGGGCTTAGCCAGAGACCTGTCTGCCTGTCTTCAAGACTGACAGATGACTGGTCGAGACTGGTAATTACAACTGATAAGACTGGTGGAATTAAGAGGGGGCAGCTCGCCACTAGATTAACTAAAAGTTAACGAATGTCATTGATACAACTGGTAATAAAACAGATCGAATGGATCAGTATTAATTCAATTAATGGTTACAAAGATACTGGTTTGTCATTGAAAAACTAAACTGACTAAAATGGCTATGATTGAAGTGAATGGCTTCCATGCATGCCATTCTTGCACTAAAAAGCACACTTTTGATTATTAATTAAACTTACTTACTTTTGTGTATTTATTTTTAGACCTGTTTTTCTCTGCTTCCTTTGTCAGCCGGCTAGTTTTCGCTAGAATCTGCTTGTGCGTGTGAGATGGTAGACAGATGTCGTCTGCAATGTCAATGTCATCCAACTGTTTTGTGAATGCCACTGGATGCCATTTCAGCCCTGCTTAACAGTTTCTTTCATTATCCAATCTATCACCATGATGAATATTAATGGTGACAGTATGCACCCCTGTCTTACACCAGTCTTTATTTCAAATGTTTCAGACAGTTTCCCATTATGTATAACTCGGCAGGTGGAGTTTTCATACATATATTTGATTATTGTTATGAATTTTGCAGGAATACCATAGTCTTGCATCAGCATCCAGATGACTTCTCTGTCCACACTATCGAAGGCTTTCTCAAAAATCTATGAAACTGATATAGAGGGGTGACAACCACTCAATTGACTGTTCTATGATTATTCTCAAGGTGGCAATATGGTCTGTACATGATTTGTCTTTTCTAAATCCAGCTTGTTCTTCACGTAGCTTGTCGTCTAATGCTTCCTTCAGTCTGTCCAAAACGATGCCTGTGAATACTTTACTTGGTACTGAGAGTAGTGTACCGGTAATTCCTCTCAAGTTCTTGCACATTCCCACGTCACCTTTCTTTGGTAGTTTGACAAGATATCCATTTTTTCCATGCTGTTGGGACTTTCTCTTTTCCCAGATCTTCAGAAACAGTTTGTGCACCATATCTGTTGTCATTTTTGGGTCTGCTTTCAGGGCGTCTGGTGGTATGTCGTCAGGTCCTGGAGCCTTTCCATTCTTTAACGTCTTCAGTGCTCTGCTTATTTCTGCCTTTGATGGTGGGCTTGTGTGAACATTTAATAGCATGTCTGCTATTGGTATGTCTGGTCTTTCTGCCGGTGGATTTCTGTTGAGGATTTCTTTGAAGTGTTCCTCCCATCTTGATCTTTGCTCTGCTTCTTTGTTTATGGTTTTTCCTTCTTTGTTTTTCACTGGTTTTGAGGGGTTCCATCTTTTTTTCTAGTGTTCTTGTTAAGTTGTACACTTCCTTCATGTCTCTCCGGTGTGCTGCCATTTCAGCTTGTGTTGCTACGTCATTGATGTAGTTTTGCTAGTCTTTTCTTGCACTTTTCTTGACCGTTTTGTTGAGTTGCCAGTATTTTCCTTGTTTTTCTTGTTTCTGTTCTTCTGTTCTGCAGTGATTGACTATTTGTTTCAGTTGCTCCCTTTCTCTGACCAGTGTCCATGTTTCTGTTGACAGCTACACCTTGTGTGTTCTCTTCTTCTTGCCTCTAGAACTTCTTTGCATGCCTCCTTCCAGTTTTCTTGCAGTGTGTCCCAGATAGTGTCTATGAAGTCTTCTGCCATGTCTTCCAGTGCTTCAAACTTGTTTCTCATTGCATAGTTGATGTATTCTAATTACTGTTTCTCTGTACGTTTTCAGTTTAATTCTGAGTGTTCCAACTAGTAGATGATGGTCTGGTGCCACGTCTGCTTCTCTCTTCACCCGTGTATCTAGAAGACTCTTCTCCATTTCTTGCTGATGGTTACGTGGTCGATTTGGTTCTCTGTTTTCCCACCTGGTGACACCGATGTTGCTTTGTGTATTGTTTTGTGTGGGAAGACACTACCACAAATAACTAGGTCATTAAAATGCACAGAAATCTGTGAAAAGTTCTCCATTTTCATTCATGACCCCGATTCCATGTTTCCCCATTACTTCTTCTTTGCCTGTGTTGTCCGAGCCAACTTTTGCTTTGGTGTCACCCATTAGAATTGTTATGTCTCTCCTTGGTATGTCATCTAATACAGTCTGTAGTCTGTCATAGAATTCTTGTTTTGCTTCTTCACTGTCACTGTTCGTTGGAGCATAACACTGAATCACACTAACGTTTCTCCCTTTTGATTTGAATCTTGCTGTAATAATTGAAGGATTTAGGATTCCATTCTCTCAAAGCTTTCATGGCACCTTGTGTTGCCGTTATTGCGACTCCGTGTGCGTGTGCATGGTCGTCATCTTCATGTCCTGAGTGGATTATGTGTTCTCCTGTAACAAGCTTTGTTTGTCCAGCTCCATTCCATCTGGTCTCACTGAGACCCAGCACCTGTATGTTGTATTTCTTCATTTCATGTGCCACTTGGGTCGCCTTCCCTCTTTGGTAAATGGTCCAGACATTCCAGGTGCCTATTCTGGTGTTGTGCTTGGCGGTAAGTAGATGATCTATCGGCGGTCTGACTTCCCGAAGGCATTCATCAGCTCGCGTCATGTTGCTCTCTGGGGATGTATCATCTTGAGGTTTGGTGTTAATTGGATGAGTTTTCGTTTCGGTTTCTGTAATCATATTGTTTCCCCTGAATGGGTGATTAGCTCAGTCAGTGGGGTTTTCTGTCATTGTTGTCCCTCTCTTAGCCCTTACTGTGTCCGTCCCCTTGTCATGAGACTCGAGTACAACAGGGTCACCACAAGAAGGTACAGTCGGCCTTGCTCAAGAGTGGTTGTATGTGACATCACTGAGCCATTTAGACCATTAATTCAAGACTGGCAAAAATTGATTTCTGGCTAAGGGCCTGCTGAGCCTGTCAGGATCTGCAGTTGCAGGACCCTCGGAGAAGAGGTCGCCCTAACATGACCCTGAGAGACACCTTCGAGAGAGTCACTGGCCTCAGTTAGACTTGTCTGGCTGCCAGTCTCAGACAGAAAACAAGAAGAAAAAACTCATCATGTCATCACTTTACTTTTTGGATGACGTACGTAAGAAACATTCTTTAGAAACCATTTATTTATTTGGTGATGTTACTGTTATCTGGGAGCAGCAAAGTGCCCAAAACGTATTGATTTAACAGACTGAAAAGACTCAACCTGCTACAAGGACCTACTTTATTCAAATCTCTGCCTGGAAATAATTGGAGTAACGTAAATTACTGGAGTAAACCACATGGTATGACTTCAACCATATAAATAGTCAAGATTCAACTACCGGTAGTCTAAAGCCCAGATTACTCAAAATCAAGTCTGATTGTATTGACTTTCTGTACTGCAAGTCTGCAACGATACAACATAATTACCTAAGCACTACTGACTACAATTTGCTCATTTCCACCTTTCCAAACTACAAGTTTATGAGTTTCAGAAAGCACCATAATTCCATCCTGCCACAGCCATTATCTGCTCACATAATGCACACCACGCCCATGTTTTATTACATCAGTAAACACCAATATAATTATTATTTTATGATCCACCATAATTACAAGTTATCGTTATAGCTGTGCGATTAGAATTGGTTTATGAATGATGCAACAGCATTAGGAGTGATAAACCTCAAGTTTCATAGGTAACACAAAAGAATAATTACCGGTAGTCTTAAATAAAATTAAACACTTAAGAGTTAGAGCGTTTGTAAAGCACCATTAAGTAAGTTACATCATTGAAGGCTCTCTAACTAATGCACACTTGTTATTCAAATGTCTTCTTGTAAGTATTTCGTTTTCAGTGCAGCTAACCAGTCATGTATCAGTAATTACATTATTACCTCATTTCAAGTACTTGTTAATGTCATTATTAATAATGCAAAGTGTATTTGTCGAGCACAGTAGCACAGTGGTAAGAGCTCCGGTCTCTCGACTGAGAAAACCAGGGTTCGAATCCTGTGCGGCGGTGTCGAACCGTGGGCAAGTTCTTTACTCTACATTGCTTCAGTTCACTCAGCTGTATGACTGAGTACCTGGCTATAGACAGTGGTGGATATTTGTGTATGAATAGACTTCGCGCATTAACTGCAGCGTGGCTGAATGCTTCCCAGAGAAGTCGAGATGGTACACAGGTCTGCCAGGGAGTAAAGCGCTTTGAGCAGTCCTGAGGACTGGATGCTGCGCTATATAAGAACTTACCTTTACCTTTTATCAGGGCAACTGGGAATTATCTAAATTTTCCAGATCTCTGGGTTTGGAGAATGTGTAAAGTGACTCAAGAAGAAGGGATGTATGGGGGAATTAACTAACAGGATCAGAAATATGGATACTTATATCACTTATTCATTTTAGCATCTTGTCATACATAAAGCAGATTAAGGTGTTAGCCTATTTTAGTGAACTGGATTTTTGCCAGCATTCGACAAATTAACATATGTATTCACTCAAAACATATTTTCTAATAATATGTTTGTACAAAATGTTTAAAGTACATTAGAGATTTATTAATATATGCTAAGAGTTGACTCCCCGCACCAGTAAATGAAATGAGTATTATACAAACGACAGCCCTGGATCACTCAATTGGTGGGAGCTTGTGGGCCATAGCTTTATCTAGAGAACCCTCCACCAGTCTTTTGGATGGGATGAGTTTGTTTTGGACACAGTGAAATTTGAGCTGGGTGACTCAGTATTTGTGAAAATAAATATGATTGACTCTCATTGTTGTTATGTCCATTATGTTTTTTAAAAATATGTGTCACACTTGTATACATGGACTGGATTGTATTTGTGCACACGCGGACATGCGTACATACCGGGACATTTTTGGACTGAAAAAATGTGATCCTGCATAAAGGCTTGTTTGGTTCCCTCAACTGGGGGGGGGGGCTTGTGTACCCACCTATATCAGCGACGAGCGACCCAGGCTCCAGACTCTTGAGGAACTGCTTCACTTTGGGCCAAGCCTTGTAGTTTGTGTCACGGAAGTGATGAGCCGTCTTTTCATACACATCATGGACATGTCTCTGCTCCAGCAAGGCACAGGTTGCCTCCAGGGAAGACGTCTTCTCTGTCTCTCCACTGCCCCCTTCCATCCTAGTCAGCTATTAGAGAAACGTAAAATTAATTGATTAAAGTATGGCTACATTATAATGTTATTCTACCCGGTACCATGGTAATTATAATTGCTGTTTTATTTATTTGTTTTTACGGTACGCATTTCTGCCCAAACCACAACATTGATGGCACATGACCTAGACAGCTATTTTTGGCTCGTCTGCAGAATAAGCCTGTGCGACTTAACAACAAATTTATGGAACATGACCTAGGCAGCTACTTTGGCTCTTCTGCAGAACAGACCTGTGCGACTTAACACCCGGTTCTCTGTGGCAGGTGACACATGTTTATTACACCCACTTATTGAATCACATCCAGGGATCTCGGTGCAGTTGACTTCGTAATCTGATGTGTGCGATTCTGTCAGAACAAATTTGGTTGACTCTGAGATGCAGTCACTAGGTGCAAATAGCCTTTCGAAAAAAATGGCACAGACCAGAATGAAGACTTTAATTAAGTTTTGCACTGCCCAACATAATTTGCAATGTCGTGGTATGCCTTTGACATTATCCCATTATCCAATGCACCTGTGGATTAGGCGTGAATGAAGTTTATTATGAAGTTTCTAGGCCTCCTAGTTTTTAGAGCACATAACTGAATGACTGGTCGACATCTTTGAGTTTGCAAAAAATCAGATATGTGAAATAAATATAAAAAGAAAATGGTACAATGATTTATACAACATAATTTAGACAAGTCTTTGAATAGACCATAAACAGCAACAAGTACAATTGTAGCCTGAATAATAAAAACGTAAAGGAAAGTTCTTAGCGTGCAGTATCCAGTCCTTAGGACAGCTCAAAGTGCTTTACACTTTACTCCCTGGCAGACCTGTTCAATAGAACACCATCTTGACTACTCTGGAAAGCATTCAGCCATGTTACAATTAATGCATAAAGAGTATTCTCAAATTCATATATCCACCACTATTTATAGCCTGGTGCTCATTCATTCATACAGCTGAGTGAACTGAAGTAAATATATTATTACTATAAAAATAAAAAAACAATGGTCAATAAGTCTAATGGAATAGAGATGTTGCCATAAAACAGGTGTAAATAAAACTCACGCACAACAGGAATTGCTGGTGTCAGTACACATTTACACATGATTTATTTCCTTCATATATATTCCTTATATTACTGCTGCTATTAACTCTCACTAGTGACTGTTCTCATGTTACAGTGCTTAGTTACTCTACAGGTGAATGGAATAATTGATCCTGGATTCATGTGAGTGAATTCATCTACACTGATGATTGTCCAGTCTTCGGATGTCTCCACTGTTCTCAGTCTCTCAGATAACATAGGCCACACAACAATGCCGCTACAGTTAGAAATGTTATATATCATGGCCATCCTGGTGAATTCCATGACTTCCTGGATTATGTGCATTGTATTTGTTTGAATATATATTGTATACAACATATCTCTAAAATCCGCAATGCAACATCTCATTTTAAATGCACAACACACGTATTTAAATAATTGATTGTTTACCTGCATTTGTAATGCATATATAAAATTTATATTTATATATAGATGTTTCACATTTTTTTTTTTCATTGTGGTGATTATATGCATATTAATATATGATATACTTGTTATATTATTATATTTTTTCAAAATCTGTTTTCTCTTTTATAAACAGTTATCTATTCACTCAAGCTAATGAGTCTAAAATAAAAAACGAAATATGCTTTTTTGTAAAAAAAACACGTGTATGGATATCAAATATTGCAGATTACTATTCATCATCTAAATAAAATGTTGCCATCACCTAAAGACTAACATTATTAACCATGCATATTCTCCCAGCTCCGTAGTGAATTCATCCATCTATTGTACACAGATTTTGAGACCCTTTTCTATTTTGATGAGCCTCTGAGCTCGGGTTTCCTGGGATTTAGCCACAAAAGAATTGTCACATTACTGTCATCAGCTGTAGTATTACTACACAGACATATTAAATAATCTTAATGTACACCGCATTATTACCAACACCTCACCAATGCATTCTCTTGGCATTTTATTGTCTGGCTTCTTCACACAAAGTAAGGCCTTCCTTTCACACTTACCAGCTGATTGTTGGTAATGGAGGATAATTTCCCCTGCCACATTTAGTTTCACATCTCACATTCAACAATTAGAAGTGTTGGTCTGAGCATACCCCACAGAATCTGACATTCTGCATCTTGTTTTCCAGCTGAAATCAATCCCAGTCAACATAAACAGCTGAAGCATGACAAACATTGGGCTATTAAGCAATACATCAGACATGGTCAACACTACATACTGGGGACATTTAAGTAAGCCATTCAGACCCATCTTGTTAATTGATTAAGAAACCAGTGACCCGCATCCAAATCACTGGACCATGCAGGTAAACAACTCAAATGTTCTGAAGCATGCAACTTTGATGAGCTTTAGTTTATAACCTAGTGTGTACATGTGTACAAATGCGGGTAAATAAGTGAAACATTATTCTACTGCGCTCAAATTATTATAGTTCTGATGTAATTTTATTATGAGCATAAAGATCTTAAACTGCCAACAAATAATAAAATAGATAACAAGATAAAATATGTTAAATTTGGCCAAAAATGTGCTAGGATTATAAGCTGGAAGGAAAGAAGCAGTCTACATAAACTCTGCAAAACACAAGATGTTTTTACAATGTACACCATACTGTAAAATAATAAGACAATTCTGAATCTGTGTATCTCTCTGCTTTTCAAACACGCAAATTTATTCTTTTTAAGTACATGGTCAATTGAAGGAATCTGGGACAACAAATTTGCCACAGAAAAAATGCCACAGGAGATAATGTCACAAAGTGAATATCCAAAAAAGCCACTAAAACAAAGATTGACATTTTGATTTGAAATCACTTTACAGAATCTGGTATCTGTACATACAGTTGGAGTGTTGGACATACAGATATTCACTTTGTGACATTTATTATATATCCTGTGGCATTTTGTTCTTGTACATTATGTCCCAAGGCATTTTGTCTGGGTATTCGTGATCCAGTTTCTGAAATAGACCCACCTGCCTCCCCAGTCCCTAGCTTTGTACAGTCAGTTTCACCTTTCACTTAGAACTTGAATACCATCAACGGTTTGAAATGTCAAATTAACAGAAACAGCAATAATATGAAAGGTCCAGTAAACTGGCATTTAGACATGAGTGACGATGACTAGACAGTGTCATTTGGGGATGGGATATTTTTAAAGATTGAGGGACAATGCCCCTCAATTTTCATGCTGGAAAGCCCTGACATTCATGAATAAACTAGTGTTTAATCACTGCGCAAACGCACTGAAGACATACACACAAATGACATTTGAGAAAGCATTTCAATGACTTGATTTCAGCAGAAATGACGTTGTTGGTGGAAATGATCGCAGAATTGTGACACTGGTAGAATGGCAGAGGTGGTCTACAATCTAAGTGACTTAAATCACTGATAGTTGGCTGAAAGGCAGTGATCATAAACCGAGACTGCATAATAATCATATCTATACGATAGGACTGCAATTTCAACAGGAAAACTTTTGTTATGTGTATACCACCACACAAGGACACTATTATCACCAAGATACATTTTATTATGAAAGAAACTAGGTGTATCTATATGACAGTTTGTGTATATAATTTTGTTGTTATTGTGTCTGTGTTTGACTGCACTGATTGGTGTGTGAAGGTAATATATATATATATATATATGTATATAAATTATATATATATATATATATGAATTATATTTATGCAAGCAATATAAAGAAAACACAATAATTGGTTACTTTCTGTATTTATTCTAACCCTTACAATTAAATTTAAGATGTATCGGAGGCAAATTATTTTGATGAACAATATCCTGACCATAAGCAGTGCATATGCGTCATCAGATATTACATGTATGACATCAATTTGGGAAGGGATTTGGTTACGAAAAAGATAGCAGTGAATCAATAAATGATCTCTTGTATATGTGACAGCCACGTCAGAGAAATGACATTAGAGTGGCAGTGACAAAGTACTCGGATTAGATGGATAATGCTTTCAATGGACTGCACAACAAAGGGATTTGTTCATGTGCAACGTAGAAGCCTTAATCTTTCTAACAATCTGCTGGGATGATGAATGGTATGAAATATATGTTCTGCTTTTTATACTGGTTTGGATGAAATGGCAAACATGGTGGAGAGAGAGGGAGAGGGAGGGGAGAGAGAGTAGAGAAAGAGGGAGAATGGAAAGGGAGGGGAGAGAGAGGGAGAAGATGGGAGAGGAGGAGGGGAGACGGGAGATGAGAGGGAGAGTAGGGAGAGAGGACACGGATATGATAGAAAGGAAAGGGGAAGAGAGACACTGGAGGTAAATACATACACATATACATATATATATCTACATATACATATATGAATATATATATATATATACATATACATATATATATATATATATATATATGTATTAGGAGAAAGGGGGACACAAAAACACATTGTGCTTAAAATAAAATATATATGAAATATAATTTTTTTTTAAATAATAAATATAATTATCTACAAATTGATACTTAATTCATATAGTCTCTAGAGAGGAAGTTATTGTTTTCCTCTTCTTTCCCTGTATTTCAGGGTTGAGACTGGCCTCAACATAAGTCCTCGTTTTGTGTTTTCTTTTCTTCCCCGCACTCTTCTTGTACTGCTCTCTTCACAGACGATCTCCACTCTCCACTACCTTTCACACTCATTCTCTATTCCTCTCCCAAACCCTCAAAATCTCTCTTTACACAATCCTCCCAATGTAGTGTAAGTCTTCCTTGTCTCCTTTTACGTTCTTTATTTTCCATCAACCTCCTCCCTCAGCTGTTTCATTCTTCACTTGTCGATTCTCTTCACTCCCTCAATTCTTCTCACCAAGTTGTTTTGGCAAACCTTCTCCTGTTGTTATGCCGTGATTGCGATAGTCTATAGTACTCTCTACTCTTGGCGATACAGGTATAACAGTGTAACACATTATCAAAGCACCTTAATTTCTATTGAACTTACGCAATATGTGTCTGTCTTCCATCACATACCCTTTCCATTTTCCTCCATAAGTTTGCGATAACGAATGTACGGAGGCTGCAGGTGAAAGGCAGTGCAGCAGAAGATGCAGTGGATTTATTAGGGACGTGGCAAGTAGAGATATGAAGGTATGTAGCAGAAGTTGTGGAGGAGGATAACATGGACAGGGTGGATGAGAATCCAAGCGGCCACTCCCAATCAGGGCATATTACATTGTTATCACTGAGACTGTTATTGTTGTCAAAGGCTACAAGCTTGCCCTGCTTTTTCCTACACTACCACTGCCTGGCTATTTGCAGCATACTCATATAATATGTATACATATGTGCATGTAGTCGCACAATACTGGACAGTTCCTGTTGATAACATTTGTGCTATATTCCATGAAGATAGAAGAGACAAAAAACACATCCTGCCTGTTTATTATTGTTTGAAAAAAATGGTGGTTGTGGACAATGTGGTGGATAACATAAGTTACAGTGTCCACCATTCCAGGTCCAGAGTGCTCTGATCATTCTTAACATTTTAAAAGGTTGGATTCTGATGAGGTACTAGCATACATCACTGTCAAGCAAATTTTGATTTCTGAAGGGTTTCTCATTCTCATATTTTAGCACACCATGTAACTTACATCATGAACCTCACTTGGCATTGTGCCACATAACAGTGAGTAAAGATATATTATCTTCTTTAATTTTAGGTGTATATGTAGGGTCTATCTTGGCTACCATCTATGACAATTTTTCATTTATTTTTGTTTTTTGCACTTTTGTTTTTAGTTCCAGTCCTCCTTTTTTGCCCAGTATTGTGCTTCACCTGATATGCTAAACATAAAAACTAGAGCCCTAGCTAGGCCAAGTAAGTAGAGGAGAAGAATTTGTCATTTTAGTTGACTGGAACTTGGAAGTGGAACCATCTCGACCCACTTCCCTGTTCAATCAAATGGGCAACGATTCAATCGACTGTGGACAGACACACTGAACGACCAGAAAACAGTGGCAGTGATACTAGGTATAACATTGATGAAGCCCGGCCGGCGGCCCTAGCACTGGCGCCTGGAGGACTCGACACCACGACAAGGAGAGACGGGCAGACGACGTATACTATAGCTCAGTCACGGATGAAGATTGAAGTCGACCTGGCCTAATCAAAATCCATTCATTTCGAAACGTTGTGGAATCACCAGGTGTTTATCAATGAAATGTCGGTCAATGAAACTTCCCGTGATGCAAGACTATGCGATCTTACCTGTGCCGTCCATTCTGTATGAATTGCGACGAGCAACGCATCCCACCCCGCTTGCCTTTACCTTCTCGTGCAACGTGACAAGAACTGTCAACTACCAGGGACGCGCTGTCAGCCGCTGCAGCCGTCAGTTTCCAGGGGTGTGGCGTAAAATAAAGCATCGCCTCTTCTGCGCACGCACTGGACCTACATTTCCTGTTATTGTTTTGTATACATCGAATTTTCTATGATGTTGTTCAATAGCATTACTTAATCATATATGAATAACCACAAATGACAAGAACGGACATAATATAACGATCGTTTATACATGGGTTTGCGCGAACGCAGTAAACGATACAGAATTTATCGTAAATAGTTTTATTCTACACCGTCAAGAACACGAAGTATAGCCTCGGTAGCGCGCGCACACCCTGTTAACCGAGGCGAGTGGATGTATATTTTGCCAAGATGATGTAGTTCTAGGAGAAAATCGTATACGCATGTTCCACCATATCATTATTTAAAGTATATTGAGATGATCGACATAAATTAAAACCAAACTTGCTACAAATAAGTAAACATGCATATTACTATAAATATTCTATATTCAAGGAAGTGTTGGAGGTCGATGACCGTGAAAGGTCAGGGTCGTTTATACGCTTGCCTTGCTCGGAAATATGGTGTATTTTCGCCTGGTAACAACAGAACTTATTTTTAGACAGTCGAAGATCCAAGTACGTGCTTTGTCTGTTTATTTTTATAGGATTAGACAACACGGATTATGCCATTTTACATTTTCCTATATAGCTACGCTACATTTATAGGATTAGTTAGTGTTTACGAAACCAGCTCACTGTGTGACAGTGTGTCTGTCAAACTAGGCCTGTCACACTGTCACACTCACAGTTTCAGACTCAGTGGACCTGTTCAAAGTCCAAACCAAACTCCAAAGACAGTGAATTACGCTTACATGCTTTTTCTGGTGTCACTTTGTATGCTTCACCTTTCAGGCATTTTAACATCACTGACAACCAGACAGAAAGAACATGTATTGTAATGTTGGATTGCCGTGCATGACATGAGTCTGAGACTAACAGTAACAATATCAATATGTCTGACTCATCAACTTTGTAGACAACTGTCATAATTAGTTATAAACAAATGATAAAAGTCATAATTTTCTAGGCATAAAAATACCACAATCATAGCCTTGGGTCGGGATGGTTCATGTTTATGCTAAAAAGTTAAATAAATGTAATAAAACTTCTAAAGCAAGCTGTAAGTTTGATGCAAACTATCATGGCTATCTCGCCTGCTACTATAATTAGTAGGCCCTACTGGGCTTGCTGACGATTGTACACTTGCCCTTTAATATAAACATGCAATTTTTATAACAGACATCTTTGCCAAATAGATCCATATTGTAACTTCCTAGTTCCTACCACTTATTTAATTCATGTTATGCAAACTAATTGTAGCGAAATACATGAAATTTTCATACAAACAATCACTGCCTCGCGTAGACACAGTTATCAACATTAAGCATGTTATAACTAATGAAAGACAGATTTTGATGTAAATGCCTTGGGAAGTCATGCTTAATTCTCGTAAGCTAGATCTTGCAGGATTCGGGGGATGCAACATGGAGTCTGATGAATACTGACCCGGTGACTATGAATATCCTCAAAATAACACTGGCTTGTAACATTGCATTAGTGTGGTAATCATTATTACTAGCTGCATGAAATAAACACTAAACAGTACATGTGAGTCTCACACCAAATTCGTGAGAATGAGACTTGGTAGCTCTGATATAAATGAGCCCATTAATTCATGTTATAATCATTGTCATCTGTAATTATAAATAGCTTTGAACATATTATTAACCTACCCAATCACACTGTATATAATTTATTGTAATAGATGCAATTATGAAATTAATGATATATTTTGTAGATCCTCAAATGTAGTCCGGTGACACAGACTGTTGTGACAAGGCATTATGCACAGAAGGCCAAAGGTCACCGGAGAGACATCTCCAGTGGACCGGGTCTAGGTGACTTCATTGCTGGCGGTGCCACTCCCTCCAACACAGACTATGTAGGAAATCTAGTCAAAAAGTCTGGTGAAAGGTAATCGCTTTGTTTATTTTCAGTAGTATAAGTTTTTAAAATGATGTGTATCATTTTGGTGTATCAGTACACTCTCATCATTATGATTTTCGTTCATTTCAGTTATATGGTGGTAGTATTTAGAATGCTTCCCACAGAAGTTAAGATGATTACTTGAACAGGTCTGCCAGGGAGTAAAGTATGCATGCCTGTATAGCACTTAAAAGTCATTATTTGTGCAGAATAATGTATTCATAAAATCCAAGTCACCCTTATGAGTTATGGCATCCATGTTTCACAAAAGTTACATGTATGCTGATAGAAATCTATGATGTATATTGACATTTCATAGTAAATCACAGGAATACTTGCAAAATGTGTTCGAGTTACATGACAGAGGAGAATGTCTGTGACCTTTTAATAATTTTGACCAGCTGGTTTGATGAATCTGATCATATATGATTTATGACATCATAGCGCAGATTATAATAAGAATTATAAGATTTAAATTAATGTGACCTTTTTGATGGCATTCTCGGATTCTCCTTTAGGTTGCGTCTGCCACCATGGCTGAAGACAGAGATTCCAGTAGGAAAGAACTTCACAAAGATCAAAGGAAGCCTTCGTAGTCGTAAACTTCACACCGTGAGTATTCAGACATTGTCAATATATATATATATATATATGACCTTATTAGCAGCACTAATTTCTTATATTTCACTGTTATGAAAATAATTAACTGTTCTAGGGTGACCTTAATTGTGTGATGACTATATTTCTGATGTAACCATGAAGCAAGTTTTGACTGTATATATATATATATACACATATATATATATATAAATACATATGTATATTTACAGTGTATATATATATATATATATATATATGTATATATATATATATATATACACATATATATATATATATATAAATACATATGTATATTTACAGTGTATATATATATATATATGTATATATATATACACTGTAAATATACATATGTATTTATATATATATATATATGTGTATATATATATATATACAGTCAAAACTTGCTTCATGGTTACATCAGAAATATAGTCATCACACAATTAAGGTCACCCTAGAACAGTTAATTATTTTCATAACAGTGAAATATAAGAAATTAGTGCTGCTAATAAGGTCACCTCGCAATTCAGGTCACTTTTGCTGATTCCAAACTCCCCAAGGGTGACCTTTATAGTGAGGTTCCACTGTGCATACATCAAAGTTGTTTCTGACCTAAAATCACATAAATTGTTACTTTTATAGCTGAATTAATTTTGAACATGTTCATGAAACTATGTTGTTAGTCCAAGGACTAACATACAGTTAGGATAGGAGGTGTTAGACATGTTTATTAAGTACTAGTTTATTGTGGAGTGCAGTGGTGCAGTATTTAGACCATCGGACTCTCAGTCTACCCTTTTTACCTTTTTATTGCCTGTGCCACAAATGACGCACATTGCAGTGTCTCTGGACTGAGTTGGAAAGAAATAACATAATGATATATCTAGAACTTGTCAATGGACCACATGCAGTCATGATTATTCATGCCAAAATGTCACACTGGCCTAATCAAGCATTCTGTTGTGCATCCGGTACTCAAAGATTCCAAATGTCATACACTGTGTTTATGCAGCTAACATGTCACTTTTATTGCCATGCACATCATTAAAGGTCAGTGTAACCATTTGTTTTTAAATATTTGATCATATTTATGATAGTTAACGTAACTTAGATCAATATTTCTGTTAATGATCTGCAGTTGTTTTATCCTTAAAATGGACTTTGAAGTGTACACGTTTCAGAAAGGCATGTTCGTGTGTTTCTGGGTGTTTCCTTAGTCTTCACCCAAGTGAAGCCGATTTTGGCTAGCTTTCGTAGTTTCTTATCATGTACAATTGTTTACAGTGTTCATTCATGTATCTTCTGTGATTGTACTCAGTTACGTAAATCAACGTCAAACATCCCCATATCAGCTCACCAGCTGTTAGGCTGTTTTTCATGCCTGGCTAATGGTAAACATTCACTTATTGATTTTGTTACATTTGTGGCTGGCACCTACTCAGAGTGTTTTCTATGCACTAAAACAGTTTTTGAAAAACTATTTATGTATGGTTGATGGTGTCAGACATTGTTGCATGTACTTAGACTTTTAGAACAATGATTTAATTGACCGTTAAGTTGAGGTTTTGAATGAGTTCAACTTGATAAATGCACTTGTATTTGACAACTATGGTGCTGTAGTGCATGGACACAACTGTATATCACTCTTCCTCTCTCTTAAAGAACAAGTTTAGCTCTGTTCCAGATACTAATGTGCCTGCCAGATATGTTGGTGCTTAAGTAGTTAGATACTTTCAAAGAAGACACAAATCTGCATATTAATAATTTGGTTTATAAATGCAGGTAATAAAACACACAATGACAATGTTGTAAATTAATGAGTCTACTAATGTCATTAACATTTTCGAGGTATGATCCGAACCAGTTCAGTAAATTATACTAAGATTATTCCGAAGTAATGAGAATGTCCTGCTTATTTTTGCTAGGTTTGCGAGGAGGCAAGATGCCCAAATATTGGCGAGTGTTGGGGAGGTGGAAAACACGAGACAGCCACAGCTACCATTATGGTAAGTGCAATGGTGTATCACTTTGATGATACCACAAAGTTTAAAGGTTTATATACATTTATTGAAATATTGTTTATAGTACTCTAGAATAAGTGTGTTGAAGGTTTACTGCATGCCATATTACTTATAATTTAAGCAATCTGAAAGTTGTGCACACAGAGTGTTCAGATTGTAAACAAAGCATTCATTTTGTAAACAGTTGCTGTTGGCACATTGCTTATTGGCACTTGTTGCTTTGAAGTTGGCTTAATCCCATGCTCCTGACAAAAATGGGACAAAGCACTACTGCTTCAGTGAACTTCCTGCTAATAATTATGTAACAGACAAGCCCCCTTTAAGGACCATTAAACAGTTAATAATAATAATAAAATTCTAAAGTGCCTATATCCCCTGGAATCTGAGCTCAGATGCGCAATATACAAGTATCATTAGGCAAAATCGTGAACAAGGACGAGGAAGAAACATCATCATTAGAGCAAGACCCTGCTGAAGGTTTAGGGTGGGAAAGCGATTCGAAATAAGTCAGTCTTAAGGTTTTTATGAAAGGTAGCTATAGTTTCAGATGATCTTAAAGTGATAGGGAGTTGATTCCAGATTTATGGTGCAGCTACAGAGAAAACATGTTTGCCAATGGTTTTAGGAACAAAACGTTGCTGTGAATCAGATGATCTGAGGTTCCTGGGAATATCTGGAAAAATTTCTGTTGTGTAGAAAGGGTTCAATATGTAATAGTGGCTTTGAATTAATAAGATAACACATACAGAATGATCGGATATGCGGGTGTTGTTCCTGTCAGGTGCTTGGAGACACGTGTACGCGTGCATGTCGCTTCTGTTCCGTGAAGACATCACGTGCCCCGCCCCCTCCTGACCCCCACGAACCTGTCAACACGGCCGTGGCGGTGTGTGAGTGGGGGCTCGATTACGTTGTACTCACCTCGGTCGACAGAGATGGTCAGTCTTACTGTAAACTTTCTTTGCAACATTGTTCATTGATAACAGCAGCAAAATGCCTGGCTTCTAGATGTACACACAGATGAAGAAGAAGGTTTCCTGGACTATTCGTAAATTATTTTAGCTGCATTTTACAAACGTTACGCAGACTGTTCCAAAATGACCAGTGTATCTTGGAACAATCGTAGAAAACATGCTGTAAACAATCAATTAATCTGTGTCTAACACCAGGTACACTAAAACCATTGGAAACCATTAACTAATGGGGAGTTTCGAAAAAATGAAGGTGTTCTTTTCTGAGTGGACGTAGATGAATCCTAGAACGGTCTAGGTGGAAAATGTTAACAAAGCTACATATACACACCACACACACACACGCATGCATGCACGCACGCACACACACACACAAGCATGTATGCTCACATGCTTCTGCACACATGCACACACACGCATGCACGTACACACACCAGCACTCACACACTGCCCTTAGTGACACTAAGATTTGTTTATGTTTTGTTGTAGTACAACTTGTGCATCTCTCACAGTTTTCAAGATTTCGTTCATTCATCATTTTGTACAGTTCAACTACATTTTTTAGCGTGATGATTTGCGAAGACAAGATGGTTTCGTCTTTCTTCGTATATACCCCTTAAATGTGACATGCATGTTGTTCCTTGTAGACATCCCTGACGGAGGTGCAGCTCATTTTGCAGAGACAGTCAGAGAAATCAAGAAAATGTAAGCATACAGATACAATATACTACATCCAGGAGCAGACATTCTCATAACACTTGCTGTTGGAACGATCATGCTCAGACCAAACCAGTAGATTCAACTGAATTTTCTTCTGATCACAACTATGAAGTTGAGCATACTTTAACGTTTCGACTACCTGTCTTCATCAGGAATGGAATTATGGAATTTCAGTTTTTCCTTGGCTTGCCAGAAGGTGTGTTGAGCATTCTACCCTACGTGTGGCTGAGTCAGTATCTCAGTTCGTGGTTGGTGTTGTTTTCCATATCCTGGTGGCCTCCTAAATTTATCGCACACACTTAATTGATCTCTCTGTCAAATAAAATAGACAAAAAAGCAAAAAAATAAAGACATCATACATATCCTTGTTTATACAGGAAGCCAGAGATGTTGGTCGAGTGTCTCACGCCAGACTTCCGCGGCAACCTTGGATGTGTGGAGACAATCGTCGGGTCTGGTCTCGATGTCTTCGCTCACAACATAGAAACAGTGGAAGCCCTACAGGGGTGAGTGCTGGATCCTTCCTTCATTTTAGGTTTTTTCCTCTGTTTCTTCTTTGGTCCCTTACGAGGTGGGTTTCATGTCACTACATTTGTAGTTTCTTCCGCGAGTGCTTGACTCTTCATTTATGGCTAATTGCCGCTATTCATTCTATGTTTATGTAATGTTGATGCTTGTTCTACATTTAAGATGTAACTAGATTCAAAATGAGTAAAAAAAAATTACCTTGAAGCTATAGTTTAGCAGTAGATTTTAAACTAAAAATCCGTAGGTTGGTAGATTCCGTAAAATGTGAACAAAAAGTAATACCAGGGTAGTTCTAGGCTCGGCACCTTTGACCATTTTATTGAGTAGGTCGGTGCAATCTGTTATCGGGTATATTTACTTAATTTTGATGTATATTCGTATCAGAAATGATATTAGAAATGTCACTGGATTCAAAATGTGTAAAATATTGTTAGCCTTGAAACTGGTTTTGCAGTAGAATCTGTAGATTCTGTAAAAAATTAACAAAATGTAATAGTTGTAGGCTCAGCACCTCTGATCTTTGACCTTTGAGTGTTTGACCCAAACAGGTCGGTGCGAGATCCACGCGCCAACTATAAACAGTCCATGAGTGTATTAGAACACGCGAAAAAATTCCACCCAGACATCCTTACAAAGACATCGCTCATGGTCGGTCTCGGGGAGAGGGATGATGAAGTTGTCAAGGTCATGAAAGGTCAGTCAGACGTCGTGCACGACCTATGGTGTGATAATGAATAAGTAATTTCGCAATTTATATATCTTAAGGGTCTGTTAAGTGTTGCCATGGTTGGGTTAAATTACAACATATCAGATGTAGCATTGATTAGAATGCCCCAGAAAATGTGAATTAATATAAAACGTGTCCGAAATATGTAGTTAGGAATGTTATTTAACTCATTCATTTTTAGTTCTTTGGGCCGAAGGTCCAATGGACTTACGCCATCACTCTGCGTCTGCTATGTGGCATCTGGCATGCGCTGTCTGTCGTGCACCGTTAGCTGTCAGTAATTTTGCATAGACTTATCTTAGGGTATTGCCATTATGCACGAGAAATCTGTATTTGATTGAATGATTCTAAGGTCCCCCGAAACTGGTAAATTTTCAAATTTTTTCTATTTTTTCAAAAGCTTTTCAGTAACTTTTTCTCAGATTTTGCATAGACATTTCATGTGATAGTGCCACTATACACAAGAAATCTGTATTTGATTGACTCATTCTAAGGGCACCTCGGAGCCCCCCAAAATGCTAAATTTTCCTACTATTTCCCTACTGCTGTAAGCCTCCTGCAGTATCCTGCGCCACTGATCTCTATTTATAACTGGATAGTGGTCATTGCCCTATCTCTGGTCACTGTGGTGGCTGAGTGGAGCAGCCTGGTGTAAGAGATTATGCTGTAAGCCTGTGTATTGGACTAGCCTCGGCTCACTGCCTGCCATTGTCCCAGTGTCAGAATGAGATGTGGGCTGTAACTATCAATGCAATATAAAGATATGATAAAAGGTTAAAGCATATTTAGCCAAAATTATAAGGAATATTATTCAGATGTCTTACTATACATGTTGCAGCTATTCACTCCAATTCAATCAGTATTATGTCATTAATTGCTACTGTTTTTAAGTCAAAATGCTATGTATATGTACCGTGTGAACAAATAAGTTTTTTATCATAGTTCATCTCTTTCTTCTTTCCATTCTGGGAGAGGGTGGTAGGGGCAAAATGAAAACAGAAAATGTGTACACATTTTCTGAAACAACCTTTAACTGTGCTACATGCGAGATTGTAGCTCACCAACTCTCCTGCATGGTTTCTACAACCACTGGAAATCAGCCTAAGTAGTAGAGTATTGGTATAAAATTCTAGAGTATTTTAATAACACATTAACTAATGCCACGGGTATATACAATTTTCACGAAACGGTCTACTAAAATATTTTATTTCCAGGTGTATTTTCACTGGCATGCATATAGTCTCCAATAAACATGTCAACATTTTACTTCCATCATAACCCTTAATGATCTGTAACTATGATTCACCAAAAACCATTTCATTAATAATTACAAACTCACAATATAGTCAAAAGGACTTCAGGGCCTCTTGGCCCATTTTCAATGTTGCACTAAAGAGATCTTGAATCATTCCAGAAATTATGTAATATCTAAGCAGAAATAATATAATAAATTTCAGATGCCTAACTTGTTAAGAATCTCTGGGTCAAGAAGAGCCGCGGAGAGAAGGTAAGTAGACTGAAGATAGCAACATATAATGTAAGAACACTACTAAGAGATGAACAGATACAAGAACTGGAGGAAGAACTTAGGGAAACCAAGTTGGTATGGGATGTGATCGGGATCGGAGAAGTCAGAAGAAGAGAGGAATACTTCACTACCTTACAAAGTGGCCATCTACTATACCATTCCACAGCGAACATTGGCCAAGCTGGAGTAGGCTTTCTCATAAACAAGAAATGGAAAGACAATATAGTGAGGGTTAACAGCATCAGCCCCAGAGTAGCAGAACTTGTTCTACGCATAACAAAGCTCTACAAACTGAAGATAGTACAAGTATATGCACCAACAACATCATACTCAGAAGAAGACACAGACAACTTCTACAACGACATGGATGAGACCATAGAAAAGCCAACCCACTACACTACTACTTTAATGCGCAAGTAGGCCAAACAAACATATCGGAAACGGCAACAGGCAAATTTGGCCTAGGTGTGAGAAACGAAAGAGAATGTAGAATGGGCAACATCAAGAAAGTACCGAATCATGAATACCATGTTCGTTCTAGAAGAAAGCAGGGAGGAGATGGACATGGAAAAGCCCAAATGGAGAAACGAAGAACGAAATTGACTACATCCTGACAAACAAGCCAGACATGGTCTCTGACTTAACTGTCATCAACCAAGTCAACATTGGAAGTGACCATAGAATGGTAATGAGCAACATCAAACTAGACGTCAAGGCTGAAAGGACGAAGTTGGTAAACAAGAGACCACCGAGTGTAGATACCACACAAATCGGAAGAAAAAAGATCGAATTCCAACTCGAACTACAAAATCGATTTGAGACACTACAGGAACTAGACGACATCGACACCAGGAGCGAAAACATCACTGAGATGATCCAACTAAGTGCGACAAGTGTAGCCAAAGCAATCAACAGGCATGTAGTGACGAGAATATCGTCACCGACACAAGCACTAATGAAGAAACGACAAGAAATGGTGGAAACAGCAACCGTAAAAAAACAAATAGAGTATGCAGAAATATGCAAGACCATCAAAAAGAAAACGAAGGAGGACATCAGAAAGTATAAACAAGAGATCATACGAGAAACGATTATGTCATCAAAGAGCCTGAAGAAAGCAAGAAGAACGCAGGCACTAGGCCGAGACAGACTGATTACATTTTTAGACAAGCGCGGTAAAGAAATACAAGCCCAAAATATGATCATGGAACGAATAGAGGAATTCTACACCGAGCTATATGACAGTGAACAGAGTACCATAATTCACACCGACCTGAAAGAGGTACCAGAGATAACACCATGGGAAGTGGAAGCTGCACTAAGAGATATGAAGAATGGGACATCAGGCAACGACCATGTGAACATTGAAACATTAAAAGCAGAAGAAGATATCATCTCGAAGACACTGGCTAAGCTGTATACTAAATGCTTATCAGAAAGACGAATACCCACCGCTTGGAAGAACGCAAAGATGGTCATAATCTTTAAGAAGGGAAATAAGAACGACTTAAAGAACTACAGACCGATATGTCTGTTATCAAACATCTACAAATTATTCATGAAGATACTAACGAATAGACAAGAGAAGACACTGGACGAAAACCAACCACGAGAGCAAGCAGGATTCAGAAGCAGGTACTCAACAACAGATCACATACACATCGTAAACCAACTGAAAGAGAAGTGCCGATAATATAATATCCCGCTCGGCATCGTTTTCGTCGACTACGAGAAGGCTTTCGACTTGGTGCAAACTCAAGCTCCCTTCAAGAACAGGGGATAGAAGATGTGTACATCGATCTCTTGAAAGACATCTACATCAACAGCTCGATGACAGTCCACCTACACAAAAAGAGCAACAAGATCAACATCAAGAGAGGAGTACGACAGGGTGACACCATATCGCCCAAGTTGTTCACAGCAACACTCGAAAGCATATTCCGAAGACTGACCTGAGAAACCAAAGGCTTGAGGATAGATGGAGAATATATCAGCCATCTTCGCTTCGCCGACGACATACTCATATGCGCTACTACACCGGAAGAACTACAAAACTTGATGCAGGAGCTAGCTGATGAAAGTAAAAAACAAGGTCTCAAGATGAACATCTCGAAGACAAAAGTAATGCTAGAAAATGACACACCAATATATATCAACACGACGCAGATAGAGAACTTTGAAAGCTACATCTATCTGGGATGGCGATACAGTATCAGAGACAAAAACCAAGACAAGGAGATTCAAAGAAGGATCACTGCCGACTGGACAGCATTCGCCAAACACCGCGATATCTTCAAGGGTAACTTTGGAACCTGCTTGAAGAGACAAATCTTCAACTCATTTGTACTTTCAGCAATGACATACGGTGCGGAAACATGGGCACTCACCATCCAGGCAAAGAATAAGCTAGCAGCCGCACAAACAAAGATGGAAAGAAGTATGTTAAACATCACATATCGGGAGAGAAAAACAAACATCTGGGTAAGACAGAAGACAAAGGTCATAGACGTGATAGAACAAATCAGAAGACAGAAGTGGACCTGGGCAGGGCATATCAGCAGACTACGAGATAACCGATGGACATCGCGTATCACAACCTGGAGACTTTGGAAGGGCACCACCTGGCAGAGGATAACGCAAGACAAGCAGATTTGGAAACGACACGCTGAGGCCTTCGCCCAACCACGGGATACTACGGCTGCACAATGATGATGATGATGATCTTGTTGTACATTACATAACATGTCTAAGTTCGTTGAATAAAAGGAATAAATATTTGTGGTAATTTTTCTCAGTATGTGAACATGTGGACCCAGTTTGTGAACATGTGGACCCAGTTTGTGAACATGTGGACCCAGTTTGTGAACATGTGGTCGCAGTTTGTGAACATGTGGTTCAAGTTTGTGAACATGTGGTCCGTTTTTATATATGGTCCCAGTTTGTGAACATGTGGTCCCAGTTAGTGGACATTTGATCCAAGTTTGTGAACATAATTTGTTTTTATCGTTCCAATGCACGACCACGTGTCTGACTGTCATGTGTCGTCTTGCTGTGTTTCAGACTTGCGAGACATCGGTGTCGACTGTCTGACGATAGGCCAGTACATGCAGCCAACAAAGCGCCACCTGTATGTGAAGGAATATGTCACTCCGGAGAAGTTTAAGCACTGGGAGGAACTAGGGAAGACGATGGGATTCCTCTATACAGCAAGCGGTCCACTAGTTCGGTCATCCTACAAAGCCGGTCAGTATACCGGTCATGTTTATCATAAGTGTAATGGTTTGCCAGTAGAATTATAATATTAAAGTGAGACTGACTATTCCTCATATTTTTAATATACTTACTAGAATAATAATTTAAAAAAATAATAATATTCTTTACATTAAAGTAAACATGTTGAAGATATACTGCTTGCCAGATTGTCTTTAATAAACACAAAATAATGTTCACAGTTTGAATGTTGTCTGTACGAAATGTTCACATTGTAAACAAAACATCAAATTTGTATGTATATATATATATATGTATATTTTATTTTACTACACAGTGTGTATATCTGGACATGTTTACATGCATGTTATGTACAGTATGTATATATGGATATATGTACAGTATAATGTTAAGATATTAATGGTGCAACCAAAACGCTAAACAAGGCAACCTAACATTAAGCGATTCTTTAATTGTTTAAAACTACTGGAAGAAATTGCTATACCGGTATCAACAAATCCTAAAATAACCTACAAACCTTTATGCAAAAATGACTGTTTATAAGAACTTTATGAGTTTTCAATGATGGGTTTCATTGTAATAATTGTTGATTTTGTTTTTTTCAGGAGAGTTTTTCATCACAAATATACTGCGGAAGAAACAAGAAGCTGCGGACACTGACTAAGTTTATCACACAGAAATATACAGACTTATAGGACACTTAGACCTCAGTTAAAATGATAATCTGATGTGCTAATCCCTAATCCTTTGCACAACACTGATCACGGCTAGCGATTTATGTTACAGTTGCGTTGTGGTGTATTTAAAAGTTACATACAATAATAATTATGTAGAATCATTCCAGGTTTATTAGCTGGCAGGAAAACAGCATAATAGCAGAGATAAATAGTCTGTCTGGGAAAGTATTACGGTTTGTTATGGTTGGTATCACCAGTCTACAAAATCAAAGAAATGTGTAGTGTTTCGTTTTGGTTCAAACCACCACGCGCCCCCACTAGTATCTACTTAAAGGATCGATTACAATTGTTCATAACTACAGTGTATGTCATTTGATGAAGGAAAATTACATGTATCATGAGCGCTCATTTTAACACAGGGTTTAGGAGAACTTGTGAAATCTTACTGCCAAGGTCAAATTCAGTGACAGTTACACCTCAGTTACAATTAATGTGTGTGCAAAAAACAATTACAGTTACACCATTATTGTAATGAATTACAAATTACACAAATACATTGAATCCAACCCTGGCATCAAGATTGAAGTCCATGACACTGCATTCAACATGTATTACGTGGTGTTTCTGTTCCCAAGTTATTTGGGGAATTACGCATTTGGCAGTGCATTTTTTAATGTGCAACTGTGCTATATTATTACTGTATCGTCAAAATGCAGTAACATGTATTTATTATTCAACAATAATTACAAATATTAACTGTTCCAAAGTGTTGAGTAATAAATCATTGCACTATGTTGACAATGTTATACAATTAATTATACATAAAATTGTTTAGAACCTCTATGCTGTTTCTCGTTATCTTATTTCTCAACAATTTCACATATCTGCCATAGTGACTGGATTTAAAACAAATCTAATAGTTAGACTTGCAATATTTTAATGTTTGCTATCCATACGTTTGACTTGAAATCTATATTATAAGGCATAGTACAAGTCTTTGCCATTACCCATGTATAATGAATAAAAGAAGACTTATTTTATGACAATGTATATATTTAAAGCAAATGTGCAATAAAATGAGATACAATATAATTATCCAAATTCATATTGTATAGGAAATCTGTATGATAAGACATGTCTGTTGTCACAAGGTTTCTTAAAAACAACAGGAGCATTCTATGTGGAGCGCAGTGGCAAGAACTTCAGACTCTCAATCGAGAGAACCCGGTTTTGAATCTTGTGCTGCCAGGTCAAACCTTGAACAAGTTCGTTCACTCTACATTGGTTCAGTTCACTCCGCTGTATGAATGAGTACCTGGCTATAGATAGTGGTGGATATTTGTGTATGGATATAAAGTCTTTGTGCATTAATTGCATCATGGCTGAATGCATCACAGAGAAGTCGCAATGGTGTTTGATTGAACAGGTCTGCGTAAAGTACTTTGAGCTGTCCTAAGGCCTGGATACAGGGACATACCTTTTTACAGGAGCATTCTAATAATAGCAGTAAACTGGGTAACCATGTAGACAGGAGAGATCAAGTTTCCCATAAATCAGCGACTGTGTTGACTTGGCCACTGACATGGTGTTTGTCTTGTTACTTTGAGATCTCAGTTGTCTTCGGTGTGGGAAATCTGCTATACCAAGTGTGTACTTTTCCAACAAGGAGGGGAGATGAATCTGCATTCACATTGCTCCAGAGTGTTTTGCAAAGATCATGTCGCAAAGCTGTCCCTGTGAAGCGGAAGAATTAAATGTATGTAGGCGCATTCCATGTCAAATCAGTCATTTCTAAGATCTTTAAAATAACACCAACATCGCATATGTAGGTCAGCTAGGAGAGCGGTTATGACACCTGTAAGGTCGTGAGGTATCAAGGTCAGGTCAAACTTTGATGACCCCCTATCCCTGGATAGGTAGGTCAGATTGAGCTGAAACTTTTCTGGAAACACTTCAACATAAACCAATACAAAAAATTTCATCAAAATCGATGGACATGTAAATTCTTGATTGGTTTGATATGGAACGCCCCTATAAAATTGAAGAAGGAAAACCATGTAAATAAGTGCACACAAGACATGGTGACCACATATATTTCTTTATTTGCGATGAAACATGCTGATGTTTGACATCCCTGGTAATCCTCTAGTCTACAACAAAATGTCTGTCCTATTTATCATACCCTAATTGTTTGTTTGGACAGGCATCTGTGCAGCAGACTACAGATCACAACTTATACCTGATGAACAACCTCTGAAAATTCATTTTACTGACATTCATCATTTCTGGAATTTGCAAAATCAACCTGAGCCTATTTTCACAATTTCATTTTTAGTCAACTTAGTCAACTTCACACTAATGTTACCAGACTGATTGATTTTGTAACAACTTCCAGAATGCTTTCAACAGTACACAATGTATAAAAATTGAATAACATCAATTTTCATTGCAGTTTAATTCATTCATACTGACCTCATTCGACGCTTGGGGTTGGTGTAATTTTTAAGTTCGCAATGTCAAAAAATGTATGCGGTGTGGAACGAAAGATTTCAAGGGATCCAGAACGGCTACTGAACCCCAACCAATAGTAGTCACATTGCCCAGTTCGGATATCCACGATAACATTTTACGTGATGACGATCAAAACACCACCTACCCATAATGTTATCATTTTTTAGGAATTTGCGAACTTATGCGTCCATCCCTCAAGTTCAATCAATCCTTCTGATGCTGTGTGAAACTACATAATGAATGACGAAAGTACGACAAAATGTGTCCTATTTACAAAATGCATTCAAACGACACATGACCAAAATGTTTCCTTCATTCTACCATGAAATGGACACTCTTAACTACATGCTACCGTGATTACACCTTATGTATTCTTTACAACAAATTACACTTTGTGTAACATTTACAATACGCTGTAGTTCATTTTAATATGAAAACATCTCTAATGATATTATGCAAACTGCGTTAAGAATGATCTGTTTGTGCTATGACACATGCAACATATACTATTAAATATACAAACAGATGGTTACTGATGTTATGGCGTAGCAACTTTACATGGCGAACTCTAGAAAGTGACAATATGAGGACGGATATTCTTTGTCTAGCATCAAATGACATATGGGCCTGTTTACTTAAAAAGACGCAGTTCATAAGACTCATTTTTTTACATCTGTGTAGCCACTGCCTACTATATACATGTTCATTTCAGTTAGGAAAATAAATCAGTCTTATGAACAACAGAAATATATATATATCGGTTTTCTGTTGAACAATGCAAGTGTTTCCTGTACGCAGACCTTGGCCCGTTACCCATACGTACATGTCCTGAATGGAATAATGGATTTCTTGGATTTTTATAAAAATATAGCCATATTCTGTTTTAACATACATTTACTTCAAATTTAAAAATCATGGTAAACTATATTTTCTTGTACTAGTGACACAAGCATAAAATAACAAACTTACTGCGGTTGAAGAAAAATGCTTTTGACACTAGGCATGATTCCTGAAAAAACTTGGCGGATTTGGTTTCATGTGCGTATATTTTATCAGATAACTAATGTTCACGTTCAATCATATCCAGCAAAACAGACGATTTTTATGTTGGTATATTTCGTAACCCACAAGATGGCGACACTTGATTGGAAAAGGAATGCTACAGACCAGTTAACCAATGGGAAATGTTATACAGATTTATACGGAATTCCAGTCAAAAATATGGATTTCAACCCCAAAAATAAGGTACCACGTGAAATGGTGCCTACCTTGCCCTAAGACACTCTAGGGTAGGCATAACTGAGTTCATTGTCCATTATAACTTGGACACGTGTATCTAAAATTTCAACAAACATTCACATTTGCTAAACGTGTTAATGAACAGTATGCAAAAATAGATGCATCTTCAAAATATTTCTGCACTATTTCCACACACACACACAGTTTAATATTAACAAAACTAACTTCTTACAAGAAAATGTATTTATTGTTACGTCAAATACCCCAGTGAAATATACTCTTAATCAGCAGTCTTGTTAGCTGCACAATAAATGTCTTGGAGGTGAAGCTATGGTACATATAAAATGAAGCTACTTACAACTTCGTAGCGCGATTGTCTTGGAAAAAACGTATAATACAATAATTATTTCTGGCCACCGAATTGACGAATAATGCTAGGTCTGTCAGTGGCACAGCATTAAACTATGTAAACATATAACGTAGTGCAATGACAGGAACAGGTTGTGAATGTATTATTTGGCGAGCTCCACTGTTTACATGTCAGAGGGGTTTGAGCAACCAGCAACACAGGGATTGAAATACCAAGGGCAGAAATACAAAGGAAAAGGAGTGTTTCATTTTTATAATAAGGAAAAGTACAGGTACCACTGGTAGTAGGGAAATGCTGGGGAGAAGGAAATGAGCCTCTTGTGTTGAGATCTGGCCATTTCTACGACAACACAACTTGGCAGCGATGGAGAATGAAACCATCGTTGCTTTTGAAGCATCAATGGTATAGTTGTCAATCGATTCTGCTTCACGATGAAATTTGTATAATTAATATTGCTCAATCTAGCACGGTAATGTTAGGGGATTGTTTTGGACAATTAAACCATGAACAATCAGGTTGCTTTTTGTTTGCGTAACTTGCATAAGATGGAACATTTCCATGATAAACACACACAAGTAACAACTGCCTTTTCTTCCACGTTTCATCGGCTGGGGTATCTTTCACAGCAATCATGGCAAAAGCTTTCAATAGTATTTGTCATTACAATCATGGCATTTTCTAAAAACTCCAATGGTTTTTGTTGCATCATAAGACTCTATTGCTGTTTCACAGGCATCATTTAGCCGACTCCACCAAGTTGTACATATCTGACTGTCGACCGAGTCACGCTACACACATATACCACATCTACGACGAGCACCAACATGCAAACTGTACAACATACTATCACATAGAAAAACGTTACAGGTAGAAACGTACTGGCGAAACAGTAGCTCCAATGGCAAACATGTGCATTACTGACATCAGTCATCTCAACCACACTGGATTACACCCCGTACCGATGTCTTTGGCCAGAATCAGCAACAGATAATAATAAACTTAGTACAGCCTAAACCCTCAGGAAAATGGTATCATTTGAGGTGCAACCAACCACAATCATTAAGCACGATACACCGTGCATGACGTGTCATGTATGTGCAAGTCATCATCATAGCGAGGAGAAATTGATGATTTAGGACAGAAACGCAATTTCGAGAAGATATGTCTAGTTTGTGAGGGAGGTAGCAATTGTTTCAGGTGATTAGAACACGACGGGGAGCGCTTTCCAGATACTGGATGCAGCTACAGAGAAAGACAACATACATGAATTGACTCTCAACTTATAACTCGATGGAAATGATAAATCTCACTAACTAGTTTTGAGGTAATTGTGATATTTACAGTGGATTATTCCGACATTTGTGGGTATGTTTCAGACAGAAATATTTGTTTGGACAAGCATGTGTTTTTATAAGTGTAATACTATGTGAGTGAACAGAATGAAAATGTTGGAAAAACCTTAAAACACAGTAGGATTTCACCAGGTTGTTATTACCAGAATCAGTACTCGGGAGTTAATTATTGGAAGTAGAGTGGCAGGAAAGGGGAATACCATGGGGGGGTGAAGATTTTTCCCACCATTCATTTTATATGTCGCCTCCCGCAACACAAAATGGGTTTTAATTCGCGAAAACGTCCACATTTAGCGCAATGTCAGTTGCCTTTTACCTCACATAGTATACAAATTCAACCGGCAACTGACGTAACTTGAGACCGACAGTGCACGAATCAGTACAGTCCTGGGCTGATGTACCACACGTCCTCTCCATCAATGCAAAGTATACATTGACCACGGCACTTCGGTGATCTCAAACTGCTGCCTTTTCTCGTGCAATCCACCGTCCCAATAAGACACAAACATTTACATTGTCACTGGCAAGAAATCTTGTTGAGCTGCTTCGAAATGTTTTCCGAGTGTGACGAATCGACTGCGCACGGAAACGGTGCATTGGTACAGTTCACAACCAGAAGAGAGATCAGAAACTCTTCACAAAGCTTCCCGGGAAAAGTCCCGTTTTTCCTGTGCGCTGCTGCGTACCCTTAAACCAACCGTCCTCCCGTTTCTTGTGAATGTACACGATGTCCCCGACTTTCAACTCGAGCTCGATGTCGCTCTGTGGGGGGTAGGGGACGATGCATCGGTACCTGTACGGGGTAGATGAACCATGAAAATAAATATATTGAATATGAACGCCATAAGATTATATTTGTATTTATATTGCTTTTAACTTATCAAAGAAACATTGAATGTGAGCCAATACTGAAATTATTGAATTCTGCAAATAATATATTTCTTAAAGAGTATTTGTTCAGTGACTGTTTTCATTCATTTATAGAAGAGTTTTGTCAACTTTTTATGTATAGTATTTCTTTGTTTTTAATAAAAGTTTTGCTGGTTCCTAATTCCTGAATAAACATGTAAATTACCATGAATGTAAAAAATAAAAAAAACAATGTCTAGTCTTATACAATGCCAGTCACCGTATACAATGTATTCATGATAATCCACGATATCAAGGTGCTGACAGGAGTGATTATTTACAGGAACAACCAAGTCTAAGGATCTCTATAATAGCATAATTTGCAAATCTGGCACACCTTTCTCTGACTAGTGGCTTCGGCTTTCCTGGTCTTGAAGACGATGATGAAGGTGATGGTGCTTGCTGGTGCGATGTATCCGATTTCTTGCTCTGTAGCGCTGAGATGCCTGCAGTGGCGCCACCCGGTGAATCCACGAGCAACGAACCAGACCTGCAATTTACACCCCAACCAATTAATATACATACAAAAAGCTTGACTTGATATATTTGTTTGCTATCAATATGTAAAACAAGATTTGCCATTACACAATGAAACTAACACACTGTTTGTTAATGACAAATGAGTTGCGACTGTTATCTGGCTGGTAAAGTATTCCAGACATCTGGTGATAATGATGTTATTGCATAGATCACAAGCAAGCTTATAAGTAAATTGTGTTATATAGTATAAACTTATAAATTACATCTATTATAACATACCAACAGCCCAAAAATGTTTTAATGATCCATTTATTGTTGTTGAAATTAAGTCTTTCAGGAGGAAACTGTTTCGTTAAAACCTATTTGGGTGGAATGTATTTTAGAATACATAAAGTTCAAATTGTATAGCATGATTTTTTAACAAACAGACAACCCTCTAACTAGTTAATATCCACCAGTGGAGCAACAAATCAAGGGCAGAATTATCAATAACATGGCGTGTTGATCACCTCAAATATCTGAGGCACTGAAAGGCCCCCCAGAATAACAAAAGCAAATAACTCTAAATAACAATTGTTATTCTCTTAAATACATCGCCAATTGGTGGATCAGAGACCAATGATGCCAAGAAGTGAATGAACATATAAAGAAGTGAGTGGACTTCAGCACCTTGGAGATGCACTTACAGTAATACTAAGTTAGCATATTAATATCTAGATGTAGACCAAGAACAGGCGAATTAGACTGACCTTTGGTGGGGGACAGGTGGATGACCCGCAATGTCGTCTGTTGCAGGTTCTGGAGGGGGCGATTTAGACTTCTTGGTCTTCGTTAGTCTCTTCATGATGCCCAGTCGCATTACGTCCTTCTCTCTTTTCTCCTTCTAAACACAATAAAACTTGTTAACTGCGTTATAATAATAATAACAAAATGACTTCTTTAGCATCAATATGCTCAGTGGCGCAACAAAATCAAAGGATTAAGAGTTCTCATAATCATTTATGTTTACACACATGACAGATTCTCATAAGACTGGATCTGCAAACAAATGAGATATAATTATTTCATGAGCTGAAGACATGTTTAAAATGCACCAGTATTGTAAGGGAGGGTCTCGTAAGTTTGACAAGTTCAAAATAACAAACATTATGGATTTAGTATTGGTTCAACCCCCTCCCTACCAGTAAGTGGTGTGGCACTTGTGGGACTGGTGGGACTTGCGGGACTGGTGGGACTGGTGGAACTTGTGGGACTGGTGGGAGTTGTGGGACTGGTGGGACTTGTGGGACTGGTGGGACTGGTAGGACTGGTGGAACTTGTGGGACTGGTGGGACTGGTAGGACTGGTGAAACTTGTGGGACTGGTGGGACTGGTGGGACTGGTAGGACTGGTGGAACTTGTGGGAGTTGTGGGACTGGTGGGACTTGTGGGACTGGTGGGAGTTGTGGGACTGGTGGGACTTGTGGGACTGGTGGGAGTTGTGGGACTGGTGGGACTTGTGGGACTGGTGGGACTGGTGGGAGTTGTGGGACTGGTGGGACTTGCGGGACTGGTGGGACTGGTAGGACTGGTGGAACTTGTGGGACTTGTGGGACTTGTGGGACTTGTGGGACTTGTGGGACCTGGGGGACTTGCTATTCTTAGGGTCCAAAATTGCTATTAACATAAACTTGCATTAGTATATGTTTCACTCATTAGATGGTGCCACTGTAACAATTTATTTCCCACAGTACATCGTGACAATAAACCCCATAACTACACGTATTTCAGGAGTTTGCAAACATATGCAATCGTCCCCAACGAATGGACATTAGTTTTAACATAAAACTGTTACTCTTGCATAACAAAACACAGATGCAATTGCTTCCACATAGACCCTCCAAAAATGAGCAAATATAGCTGTGTGTGATTTATCCAACAACATTGCCTTCCAGAGATAGTTACTGATCCAACTATGTGTTCAATGATTGAATAAAAACAGTCAGATAACAGAAATAAAAACATGCACTATTGGTACATAAATCTTCATTCACATTGTATATAATCACAACAGTGTGACATTGCTCCAGAGTTTATATGGAAAAAGAAGAAGTTACAGAATCATTCTTTACACATACCTTGTCTTTATCTTTGCTGGTTGTCGTGGTAACGACATGGTTGGACGAACTCGTTGCCCCGACGATGACATTGGGTGGCGTCACTACGACACTGGTCGACATGGAATGATGTGCCGACGATAAAGCTGCAGCTGACGCTGAATGACCTTGACCCTGATGGTGATGATGATGATGATTGGCCGACGTCGACGATGACGATGCAGTGCTATGTTTTGTGACTTTCTCCGCAGGCCGACAAGAAACGTGCGGCGAACCACGACCGCGGTTCTTATCACCATTTCCTGACACATCACTGTGCTTCGTGCTCACATGTGACACCGTCGTTACGCCTGTGATGTCACCACCATGCGTGATTGGGCGTGACTGCTGCGATGCACTCATGAGGCTGCGCGTCACCGCCTGCGTCACGTTCGTGATGGTCCGAGTGTGTGTCACTGTCACGTTTGGCATTTTAGTGACGCACTGCCCCAACGTTGACGCTGACAAAGTGGCACGGGGGGAAGTCTTCGGGAAGCTATGGGTTCGCCCCACGGGGACGTGAGAGGGTACGACTGGCGCCCTCCCCCCATTGGATTGCATGCTACTGGGGGTGGAGTGACTCACCGAAGTCACACTGCCATTCCCAGCAGAACTCGTCGACACACCGGTGGCGCCACCTACCGTAGTCACTGTTGCCATGGTGACAGAAGGCTTTGAAGAACTGTTGATCCTGCAATCGACAAGTATATATAATGATTCAATTTAATGCAGCCTCTCATCCGACTTTTTTATGTGTGTGTAACTTTTTGAGATATTTGTCAATGTTTTTAACATATAAAAGTTTAGAACACAAAGTCTCATCGCATTTCTTGTACATCATCACATTTTTGGCTGGCACTGAAATGGTTAGACTCTGTCTTTAGGGTAGTTCCATGCAAAAGGTAATTTTAAAGTTATCCAATACGTGACTCTGTTACTTACTTGACTGCCTGCACATAATTGCCAGGGAAGACACCGACTGAGCCCGAACGGAGACAAGTGCCCTTGAACCAGCCATCTTGACACTTCTCTGTCACCGTGTAATAGTCTCCCTTGCGAAGTTCTACTTCGTCTGTCTTCTGCGGCTTATAGTTGTAGAGGGCCACATAACTGTAGAGAAAGTAGGCATTTAGGAACATAACATGCCATGCACTTGGTTAGTAATGAAAGTAACTTTCAAGTTGCATATATGTAAGCTGAAACACGTTAATGGAAACTTAACTAACAGTTAGTTATTATCACTTTTAGTTGGACTCAAAAGTCCAAAAACATGTAACAAACCCACCAAATCCTGTAATGTCAAATATGCATCATTATGATTTGATGCAAATTCGGTTCCATTTAATTTAGGTTGATTGACACTGACACAAAAAATGTCAATGCGCATTGAAAATCACTGCATACAGTTACACAGTACTTTTGGAGGGCTAGAGAATCCACATTGGAATGACACATCAGTTTCAGTGATGTATCATGAATTGACTTGGTTACAAGTGTATTAAAGTCACATGACTAGAAACTGGACGAGATCGACTCCAATAAACTAGTCAAAGATGGTTCAATGTGAAAAAATCACATATTCGTCTGATGTCAATCACTCGATTAGTGTGATACTCACAATGTAGGTGGCGCTGTTGTGCAACTGACACCGCTGGCAGACGTCCGCGTCTGATTGTCTGAGCTTGTGACAATACTGACCTAAAACAAGTCAAGTCAAGTCAAGAGGACAGGTCAACACACACTATCACACACACTGAAGACAAGTGAATCAAGCTGAGACCCAGTGACAATGTTTACAAGACATGGCACAAGTACAGTGGAACCTCACTATTAAATACACCCTTGGGACTTGACAAAAGTGACCTGATTAGCAAGGAGAACATATTAGCAAGGAGACCATATTAGCCAGACAAATTTCTTATACATTACTGTATATAGAACAAATTTGGGACTATTCTAGTGTGACCTTAATTGTGAGGTGGCTGTATTTCCGAGGTGATCATAAAGCAAGGTTTGACAGTACCTACGTAATTACACTTATGTAATAAAATACACAATACAATATTGCACCATATGTTCACTTTTTGCTTCACACTGTACACTTATTCATTGTACACACAAACTGGTTGATCTTTTCTTGCATACACGCATTAGCATCTATACATGTGTATGTATAAAGTGACATAACATGTATAAAGTGACATACTATGTATAAAGTTCCATAACATGTATAAAGTTACATAACATGTATAAAGTTCCATAACATGTATAAAGTTACATAACATGTATAAAGTTACATAACATGTATAAAGTTACATAACATGTATAAAGTTACATAACATGTATACAGTTACATAACATGTATAAAGTTACATAACATGTATAAAGTTACATAACATGTATAAAGTTACATAATTGAAAAATATTCTTCCAAGTGTTTTGTAAGGCCTATCATTTAGACAAAGCCCTTATTCAATCAAGAGAAATTTAAAAACAACTACAGAAAACAAAATCTTGAGACGGTCTCAATGCTCAATCATGGGCAATTATTTACTGTTCTTCAGGTAAGAACTTGAGGTAAGATATATTATAACAACAATGTACCTTCGAGATGGTTCTCGGTGCCACCGTCACAGCTATCCCGTCAGCCCCTGCAATGGCAGCCATGATGGCATCATGTCCGCTAGGTATCTCCATCGAGTGGCGATGGTGCTCTGGCGCCGTTGAGCGGTGCGGGGACGATGACAACGCCGTCATCGAGTGGCGTTTCTGCTGAGATACCTGCTGCGTGAGCAACACGTTCGGGTTGGAAGGTGGAGCCACTGTCTTTGTAGCGCCTGGCGGTGCGAAGGTCGGGGCGGTTGTGGCAATGGGGGCGGCTAGACACTGCGAGGTTAGTGCGGAACATGTGGCCGGTGCCGCTCTGTAAATAACATCAACATGCTTTGTTTGTCAACAATCATGATATCAACATTACCTTGTATCAGTAAAAGTGAAAATGTCAAGGTCAGTTCTTATGTAGCATAATATCCAGTCCTAAGGACTGCTCAAAGCGCTTTACATTTTATTCCCTGGTAGACCTGTTCAATCTAACACCATCTTGACTTCTCTGGGAAGCATTCGGCCACACTGCAATTAATGCATGAAGACTATTCGTATACAAATAGCCACCACTGTCTATAGCCAAGTACTCATTCATACAGCTGAGTGAACTGGAGCAACATAGACTGAACGAACTTGCCCAAAGGATTCGAACGGGTTCTCTCGGTCGAGAGTCCAAAGCTCTAGCCCGTGCACCACTGCGTTCCACAAACTCGTATTATAAATAGAGGTGTAATGATACATTGAACTACCGATGCATTACAATAGTCAATGTGGCAATATTGTACCACTTATTGTAAAGTGAATTATTGATAGTTATCACCGATAGTACACTGAACTATCTATAGTTGCAATAGTTGGCAATACGAACAGCAAGACTATTTGTGCCACACAAAAACAATGTTTGTAAGCATGCTTTTTCAATTTCACTTTAAAATGTTACTTATTCACCAGCCTAACATCAACAATCATCGACCATAGCAGAGTCATTCAGGAATTTACCATATTGGGAATCAACCATCTCCAAGGTCACCCAATGGCACCACACCTTAGGTATTAGTTTGGGACTGCTTTTCCCAGATCCATAATACTATCGCAACGCTATCATCAAGGTAAAACTCTCTTCAATAGTCGGCCCTAATTTTAAATCTCAGTACTGTATTGGCCACATGTTTTCGGACACTCTAAACTCTCTTTTGCACAGCAGCAATAGAGATTGATCACACCCCAGCCATTTTGATATTACTAAATTGCAGAGTCAGTTATCTGTGATCCTGTCATGCGATGTCCACATTATTACAAAGTCTACCAACTAACCACTGACCTCGAACTGCCCGCCTGATTGGACTGGTTGAAGTGGGCATTGACCAGCCACTTAGCTGCGTCATTCATCTGAAACAGAATGTGAGATGTCAGTACATGTAATATGACATCAACAATACCACGCACCAGTAACAATCTACTAACAATCTTTGCCATACCTCACTTTTTACCAGTTACATCAAAAACGAACCTCGACAAATGAAATGGGGAAGATGCCGATCCTGTCCGCCAGCTTCCCCTCAGCCCAGTTGTCGTCCACCCTCCGAATGACCGTTAACTCATCATCCTAGCAAAGACAAATATGAAACAATCAGGATCAAACATGTGGCCTGGTGGTCTACAAGGGCTTAGCCAGAGACCAGTCTGCCTGTCTCCAAGACCAGCAGATGACTGGCCAAGACTGGTAATTACAACTGATAAGACTGGTGGAATTTACAGGGAACCAGCTGGTCACTAGACTAACTTATAGTTCCAAGTCTAGGGGCCCCACACCAATGACTGTCATTGGCACAACTGGTAGTGAAGAAAATAGAATGGATCAGTGTTAATTAAATAAATGGCTCAACAGACACTGGTTTGTCATTGAACAAACTGACACTGGCCAGTAATGGCTGTGACTGACGTAAATGGCCTCCATGCAAGCCGTTCGCGTGCTAAAAGGTTCAATTTTGATGAACTCAAGACTGGCCAAAAATTATTTCAGGCTAAGGGCCTGGTGGTCAAGTAGTTAGAATGCCGGACTGTCGATCTAAGGAATTTGAAACTTGGGCAATTTTCTTCACCCCAAATTGCCTGTGTCTCTCGGAAGAGACATCATAGGCCATTGCTCCCTTCTATCTGGTGTCTATACTAGAAGTGAATTACCCTATGGAGGAGGTAAATATGTTACCTGTAGTGGACTCGCTAATTCTATAGGACAACTGTGAAAACCAAGTTCAATAATACTCTAGCAACATACTTGTGGCTAAAACAGAGTGATGAGCTAATCATGAGAAGATGTGTAATTTCTATTTGCACTTTTAATGCACACATGTATATATATATTAAAATAATAGTTTTACTTGTCATTATTAAAATTGTTTTTTTAACTGGCAATAAAAATATTAGTGAAACAGTTCCCTAGCCATCAAAAAACCTGCGGCCGGTTTCATGAAGCGTACTTAAAGTTATGCAATTACTTAGCGTCACGTGTTTGCGTAAACTCCTATGTTCGCTTATATTAGAAAAATTAGACCATTATCTTAGCATTAAGAACATTCTTAGTCATTCCATGATACCGGCCCCTGATTAGCAATGAGCTAAGTTTTAAACCTACACTGATACAGTGATAGCAGAACTTACCAAGAACATGACTTCTCTGAAAACTCCACCTTGATTATCTTTATATGAGTAATGGCACATTTCAACAGCATTTCCAGACAACAAAGGATTAGTAATACAACACTACAGTCTACAGATAACATTTCAAGTGTCTGCATCCTCTAGAGTTAGTGTGGCATCAGTTGAGAAAATTTTAAAAATAAGCAATCTAGTCCAAGCTATCAACGTCATTCGCAATATTCTGTATTTACCCTGTGGAAGATGAGGCAATCTTTCTCCTTGCTGTCGGTGACGACAAAGTCATACAACGCCTTGCACTTGGGTATCTCCTGGGCCAGAGGGGTGATGACCTGGCAACAGGGCGATAAAACTGCTATGAAATTAATGTGTAATGTGCACACATACCAACTGAATGGGGGGGGCCTCTGTAACATTTACTACTATCGTTTAGTCCAACTCAGCTTCTAAGTATTCAATGTTGGGCAGTTACACAGCAGCAACAATACATAAGATCGTTTAATAGTAATATTAAAGACTTCTATGATGCCAGTATGCTTCGAATTCCAAGCTCTGTGGTGCAACAAAACCAGCTTGGGCTTATTGTTAAGATCGATGCACAATGCCAAAGTCACTAACAGTAAGACGTGGATGGATGAGTTAAGAAGGGTAAGCATAAAGAAATACGTCTTTAGATGACAGCAAAACGAAACTATAATTTTTATTTCCTGCTGATTTAACACTGACAGGGAGTGATTTCCAGCTGGGGCATCAATCGGTAAGACTCAAGTTTCAATGTTTTGACCAGTTTATGATGTGCGTTATATACTTATGTACAGCACTGAATTCTCATTATTAATTCTCGTAAAGAAATAGTTAAAATATTTCAATGTAGGCCAAGAAATGTTGTTAGTAATGAACGTAGGCTGCCAGGGGTCGTGTTATAAACCCTTCCATGACTCATGACCAACAATAGACGACTGTGTCCAGCAGTCATTACTAATGCTTTGTTGAGTATGGTTCAAGTTCTGCACAACTTGGGCTGTGAATGAGTTGTTGACTAGTGCAGATCTGAAGTGCTGAATACGCCTGACAAGTACAGCTTTGGCAAGGACTGATTACAGTGTTAGGTGGAAAGATTTACTTGTATCTAAATATACTATCTTAGAGACGTAGAAATCATCCAGAAAAACATGAAAACACCAAGTGTGACAAACACACACATGACATGCCCCAGCAAAGTGGGTGGTGTTATGTTGCAAAATTATAAAAGAAGTTTTATACCATTTTGGATTCCACCGATCATACGTTTTAAAACTATCCCTCAGTTGTTTAAATATCTTCATATTTATTGCTAAAATTGAAGCATACTTTTTAAAAGTTTTGTGAGATGATCATTTTCACTCATACTGTCTACTGTTTTTTAAACAATGAGTTTGTAATGTATTTTTATGTTTTGGATAATTTTTGCGAGGAAAATAAACTGGACTTTCATGGATGAGACTATAAGGGATGTGTTTCTGTCAAAATCACAAAATTGAGGGGACATGGCCTGAACAGCTGTGTTGGTGATGTGCAGATTAGGCCCATGCGACTTAATGCTTGGTTCGCTGGGGCGGTTTGCATGTAATACATGAATTTTACATGTACTCAGAAGTCTTTTTTATGTAGCATTCTAGTAACAAATCAACCATATTAAACTGACCTAATACATTCCTAAAATTCAGTGTACTGAATTGAAATGGAATTGATCCCTGGTAAATACACATGAAACGAAAGTGAACTGGAGTTGATAAAAAGTAACTGAATCCAGGTGTGACTGCAATACCTGGACATATGTTGCTGGGAAGAATCCCTGATGACCGTTAAGTTCGCCATGATACCAGTTCTCATCCACTTGTTTCTTCAGTAGAACAACGTCTCCCTTGCAGAATGACAGGTCCCTGAAACACAGAAGGGGACCATTCGGTAACATATTCGGTAAAATATACTTATGTTCCTATTTTGCTTGATGTGAGTTTAGCTACATATTGCTCGCATGGACTCAACCAAAATTTACGCTTAGAGTTGCTTCCCAATCCGTGAGTGATGCTGATTTGATCGACACTTGTTGACATTGGGTCGGTAGACTCGATAAAATAATATGCAAACATTACGTAATAAAGTTGAAAAATCACACATATGAAGTAAATCTGTTGATGTGTTTGGCCAACTATTTTTACTGTCGGTAGTTCACTGTGCTATCGCCAATAACTATCGACAGTTAAATTTACTATCGACAGTATTGCATCATGACATCAACTATCGAGATGCATCAATAGTTGAATGTATTGTTACAACCCTAATCAGCACGTAAGGGTAAGTTGCTATCACATTCTTGCCTTTAACCCTTTCACACACCATATCATTTTATGAAACATGCTCCAAATCACAATGATAAGGGTGCACCTAGTTTTTTGCATTTAACTTTTTAGTACTTTGTTTCCCAACATTGCAAGCTGTGCTTAGCTTAAAGATAACATAACGTTTATTTTACCCCATGTAGGTACACAATTCACTGATTTTTCTGAACATCATTTAAGCATTGACATCAACAAACATTAACATTATACAAGCATACATATAAGTATATCATTACATCATCAACAAACATCAACATTATACAAGCATACATATAAGTATATCATTATATCATCAACATACATCAACATTATACAAGCATACATATATATATTATTAAATCATCAACAAACATCAACATCCTACAGGCATACATATAAGTATATCATTATATTATTACATCATCAACAAACATCAACATCATACATATAAGTATATCATTACATCATCAACAAACATCAACATCATACAGGCATACATATAAGTATATCATTATATCATTACATCATCAACAAACATCAACATCATACAGGCATACATATAAGTATATCATTATATCATTACATCATCAACAAACATCAACATCATACAGGCATACATATAAGTATATCATTATATCATTACATCATCAACAAACATCAACATCATACAGGCATACATATAAGTATATCATTACATCATCAACAAACATCAACATCATACAGGCATACATATAAGTACATCATTATATGTTCAATGTACTCTAGAAAATACATACAAACGCATGTACACCTATTATGGTAATAATGTACCATAGAATGTAATCGTATAGCTTATTCAGTCGGGGTCCGTGACTCCTATTAAGACACAATTGTCGCTATCATAGGAGCCACCCTAGTTACATAAAGATTTATATGGTCCTTGTCTATCTCAGGTATGTTTATTGGGAGTGCTTGTTTGATGTGAGAATGTAACTTTGTTTGCGTGCTGGTTGCCTGAAACTAGCATCAACTGTATTGTATTTATTGGTTTTGTTGACATGTGTAGCAATTTGATCGAGTGCATACATCATTATATTTGTGTAAGAAGTACGTTTTTATATAAAATGAGAAGCCTCGCAAACTGTGAGTGTCTTTGATTATATCGCGGGTGTCATTTATAGCATGTGGTAGGCTGTATTTGAGACATTTCCTTGCAAATTCATGCTTAGTTCTAAAAGTATGTGTATAATTTTGTTCACGAATATTATAATTAGGTATGTTTACATTTGTCTTCTACTTTTAGTAGTTTAAGTTTTTTTAAAGTGGTTCCGTGTGTGAGTAGTATTTAGTTAATGGTATTATTCGCACGGCTTTTTTAATTTTTTTATTCTATTTCTTTGATATCCCCAAACCATGATACAGTAATTAATGAAATAATATTAATGTGTTATATAACAACACTTTTATATTTAAAGGTAATACATATTTTAATCTGTTTAATATGCTTACTGTTTTGTACCACTTATTTGAAATTTTCTCAATGTGTTTTTCCAGTTTAGGTTAGTGTCTAAGGTCAATCCTAGAAAGTTAAATTCATCTACGCTTTCAATATTTATGTATCTACTTTAAGCGTAAGAGTCATTACAAATGACAAATAATAGTGGTCCAAGGATTGAACCTTGTGGTACGCCAATTGTTATAGGCAAGATGTCTGAATTTATTTGTTCAATTTCAATATACACTTGTATTGTTTTCTGTTTTGTAAGTAACTTTTGAATAACTGCAGTTGAGTCACTTACGTCATAGTATGTTAATTTGTTAAGTAAAATATTATGGTCAATAGTATCAAAAGCCTTAGGAAGGTCGAGAAATACATTAATTGGTTCATCATTATTATCCATTTGAGTTATAATTCTATCTATTAGCTCAAGCGCAGCAAATTCTTTTGAGTATTTTGCTCTAAAACCACACTGATTAACAAATAAAAGCTTCATATAACTGAATATGAATATAATTGAAAACAAAAAATATCTAATACTTTATAGAAATGGTAGGAAGGGAAATTGGTCTGTAATTTTCAAATAAAGATGGATCATCTTTTTTAAATATAGGAATAACGTTTGCAAATTTTAGTTTGTCTGGGAATATCCTGGATTTTAAAACTTGGTTTATTAACAGCTTTAATGATTTTATAACTGCAGTTTCAATTAATTTGAGCAATTTTGAAGAAATGCCATCAAATCCACAGCTGTTTTTGTGGGAAGATTATTAATAGTTTTCCTAACAGTTTGTTCATCAACACTCTCAAACGTAAATACAGAATTTACATTTTTATTTAAATAATAACTATAGTCTTTGTTACCTTTATATTTAATACCTTGTGCAATGGTTTGACCTATATTTGTAAAACAGTTATTAAATATGTTTGCAATATCTTTTTATAAGTTATTTTTGTACCTTTTTCTATAAAAAAAATAATGGTAGTCTTTGGTTTGTACGATTTTTTGAAAGATAATTGAATACCACACAAGACTGCTAAACATACAAATCAAGTTTTAAATTAAACATGTGAAAAGCGATATGCTGAGTCTGGGTACGTTTGCAAAGCATATCTACAAACTCTTTATAGTTTATATTACTATATATATATATGCATATATTATATTATATCTAGTTTATATTTTCAAACAGTGCTTATTCAAAAACTTCCAATAAAAAGCCATATGAAAAAAAACCTAACATACAGAATATACAATAACGAGTCCAGTGACACCAGTTAACTAAGAATCCAGAAGACGATGCCACCTCCACACATTATCAAAGCTAAAAGACGCTTTTGGACACTTGAGGAAGCGGGCATCCGGATGCTTTTGAACACTCAAATTCTAAAGGGTTAAGAAGTATAGCTACCTTTCAGGGTTTCGTTCAAAATGATTGTACGTATTCACACACAAAACAATTAAATTCTCACCTGTCAAAGACAGGAAAATTATTCACAGATAAGCTGTCCAAATATTTACACGAATGAGTCCTGTTACTGTGTCTCATGTGACTACCCATGCTATTAATAGGGCTATGTGATGTCATCACTGAGAAGTTATGCTTTACAACAATCACTAATAACTGGTATCCAATTACATAGGAAGACAAAAATACTTTTACAGGTGTCGGAAAACATAAGGTATACAAAAGTAATACATTAATTTATATGATGTGCAAATACACACAATCATTATGGTATATAGAGCTCCATGGAGCTTTAAAAAGAACCAACAACATGGTCATGTGAAACCTGAGAGCAGTGCACACTGACGATGACAAAGACACTGTGATCTGTTGTGACTGTCTTCCTAATATTTCATACAACTTTTTGCCACAACTTTGTTTCCTACATTGGACACAACATGACACTTGCCTACATACTGATCCAGGCCTGTCACTAATATTAATAAGAACTGATTCTCTGGGCACCACCCAGCCTACAAACAAGATGGATTGCTCAATAAAGAGCCCCAAGGATTCCCAGTTGACTGATGAGGCATTTATATAAGCTGTGGCACTGTAAGCAGTCGTAGTCATTAAAATATAATAACTGCCCAGCACTGCCAGGCAGTGTTCTTGAAAACAGCCTGAACCCATGCAAAGGCATTTACTGGCCCACAATAATGCTGTCTTGTATAACCTTAATGGGAGGGAGTCAGTTACTTTACCCGGAATTTGTGGGGGAGTAATTTGTAACAGGATGTCTACGGTGTTGAATGTGGGAAAATGGAACACTGTTGAACATCAAAGGGTAATGCAGTTACCTCAGCCCGATGCGGCAAAATTGCCAATAACGCTTTTTTGTAAACGGTATGTTTTGTTTACCATCTGAACATGTTTCAGGTTTGAAGCTTTCAAACTACGAATATTGTTACTAATGCTGACTAAAGTAACTAAACACAGTTTGGCGAGCAATATACATTCACCATATTTATTATAATTTTAAGAACATTATATTATTTAATTAATTAAAACTGGGAACAGACTGCCTCATTTTATAAGAAATACCTGTACGTTATACTTCATATTTAATCTTTATTGCTAGCCATTAGCTTTATCATTACATACCACTAAATCACCCTGTGAACAAAGTTATATTTCACCTTCAAAAGTTATGATTTATTGGTTGGTTGTAAAATGGTCTCTATACTATTCTCATGAAACTAGCACATTTTTATTCAATGACAACTATTTTTTTTAAACACATTAAAAAATTGCAGAATTTGTTATCACTTTATGCACTGAGTTGCCTCTATGATCAACTATCAGTATCCTTTCTGGAACATTTTTTACATTGACAAACTACAAGCAAGTTGTATAAATGACACAATGGGTATTAATGACCACCCCTCTTAGTCTTAGACCAGATCTACTTTGATTTTGTAGATGAACTTAAATGGTCTTCGGGTATGATAGATCTCCTACAGGTGCAGCTTGTCAAGTTCTGGTCAATCGGTAACACCATACGGGCATTTAAAACTTTGATACAACTTGATCTAGTAAACTACAACTTGCTACATTCGTCTAACCATTCACAATTATTAGTCATACAAATTATACAAGAAATTGTAAGAAAATATTACAAAACGTCTGGTCAATAATGTTCTTTTGACAGACCCTTACCACAGCAATACTCCAGGCAGGATATTAGAAGAAAGTGACAGGAATCCTCACAAATCCCTACAAAATCCCTGGATCATATCAGTAGCCTCCACAGCTGTCAGTTAGTGAGGCAATTATAGATAGCTGCTGGAGAATTCTACAGGGTCCCAATGTCATTAACCAGGCTGTGTATACTAGTCAATCATGGATGGACAGAGGAACTAGGCACGCCTCAGGGTCATTATGGCTTCTCTGGGCCTCAGCCAAAATCTTGGGCAGTCGTACAGTAATAACAATAATAATTTACTTCTTTCCCCTTGTAGGGTGAGAGTCATATCATACAGGCTGTTCCACCCTCTCTATCAAACTTCTTCACCTATCCCGATCTTCTGCAATTGTCTGTCACTCTTGGCTGTACATTACTGGCCAGTTGAGATCTCTCTCTTCCTCTCTTCTTCTCGGTTTTAGTCTTCCTCTTTCCTTTCGGTTTTAGTCTTCCTCTTTCCTTTTGGTTTTAGTCTTCCTCTTTCCTTCTACCACCATCTTTTGTTACCATACTCTCCTTATCAATCCTTCCTTATTCATTCTCTGTGCATGTCCTGTATCTATCAAGTTCTAACTACTTTCATTTTCAGGCATTTTTTTCATTCCCGTCTGTCTTCCAGTGTCACTTTACATATTCTTTGCACCCAGTTGCCTTCTGCTACTTGCAGTTTCTCCTTTACCTTATAATAATAACAATCATAGATCTCCATCGACTCTAAATCCTCAGGCACTTGAGATCAATAAACCATAATCAAAAAGCAAGACCACGTTTAAACAGGAACATGCAACCTATCACAGAAGCAATCAGAATATACTTTCTTCAAGATTAGCCATTTGGCTTGTACAGTTTTAGTTTGAAATGTTCTATGTATGTACCAAATTGAATATCTTTTAGGTGGAATATTTTAATCAAAAATGATCATTCATCTTAGTCATGGCAAACTGGCAAATGGTTCATGCAAGTACAGTTGTTGTTCTTCTGAAAAAATGAGTTATTTAATAAAACATTTACTAGGTAATTAATGCTAATTACTGTGCACTCCAGATAACGTGAACTTGCATAAATCAATTTTTGCCTAAGTCGATCTTGTCCCATGGTCTTGAGCCTATAAGGTGCTAAAACAAGGTCATGATAAGTGAAACTTCTGATAACTAGAAATACTGCCATGGACTCCTGGAGGTTCAACTTATCGAGACTGCACTGTATACGCATATAATGGCAATCACATACACACAGGAATAGTTAATTGTAAGTGACATGCATCCTTTGATGCTGTATGGTCATGACTTACCCAGGTTCTTTGGCATCATAGTTGTAAATGGCTTTGGCACGTGGTTGTGATGTCGATATGGTCTGCAACACAAACACCACTAATATGAATACAATATCACAGAAGTCAGTAGAGCTGCAAATGAAATACAACAAATAACCAATGTTCACAGTTTTGCTAACACGTTTAGTTAAAATTACTAATTGGTATTCAACTGGAAGACAGCAGCCACCTAGATGCAGAACTTCAGATACACAACAGCCTAGGCAAGCACACATCATTAGAATATATTCTTGCTTTTGTCTTGAATTATGTTGTATATTATGTTGTTGTATATTATTTTGTAGATGAGGAAATAAATGTACTCAAGTATTTACTTACAAAATGTAATTATTAATTAAAACGGACCACATATTACAAAATGCTTAGTTTACATGTTGGCTTTAGCAAAACGCTTCCTAAATGTTCTCTTTCCACCAAGAGTTTTTGTTCTGGGTAGCAAGTTCGTTCCTTGAGAAATCCTGTTAAATTTACTAACATGGCAAATGTACCTGGAATATTGAGGTTGAACTATAATATGCACCTGGTAACTCAACAAACAGTGCCACCCAAAGGTAGACCAGGAATAGTCAATACGTTAATTTGGGACACTGATACTAGTTTAAATAGGTAATCCTGCATTTACGTCAATGCCTGGGTATAATAAATAATGCACACATGACCTCTGCATTCTGCACAGCTGCGAAGGCCGCTTGGTTGGCAACATAAACATACCAGGTAGGTATATGCCACATACTGCACGAAACGGTAGAACACCAGCGGCAGTCACTAATCTTAAATCCCAATCTTTGGATCAAAGAGCACTACTGTGTAATCAGCGTGTAGACACAGACTGCTTAGTTCAGGGACCACAACCCCAATAACTTATGTGCTTGCAAGTTAAGCAAAATTAGAAAACAACACTTTAATAATTTAATTTATGAAAGTTTAAATTATTAACTTGCCTGTCTGCAGTTTACATATATACACATAATCTCAGTCAATATCTCACTCAAGACATCTTGTATAACTGACATAGACCGTATCCTAAAATAAGCCTAGGAGGTCTCAACCTGTGAGACAAAAACACGAGTGCAAATATGTGTCAACAACCTCCTGCAAAGTCTGATAACCCGAATCGTGAAACTGGATTTATGTTTGCAACTTGTGAAGGAAACGGAACACTTAAGTTTCATTTAGGTGCATCCCGTTATATTACAAGACGGCAGAAGCAATTTATAGTGAAACAGAAAACAGCTGCAGTATCAATGTTCAGCGGAATGAATACAAAGCATACCGCTGTTTTACTACAACTGTTGGGAGTGTACTACAGCGTATAATGTAATACAGGTATTCAATTGATTCTACTACATATATCTGAGGTATTCCAACTTCAGTCTTCAAGTTGATGAGATATTCGGCCAAAGTCACTACCTACTGGCATCCAATCTAGATACTCAATTAAGGCTGCAGACTGATACTACTCTTCTATACAAAACTGATTCAAACCATCGTAATTATTTTGTTAAAATTCACTCCATTGTCACCCTTTCTGACATGCGATTGAAAAAAAAAAGTTTTCCACAAACCACTCAGCTATTTAACAATGAATTCACTGCCCTGTCATGCTTCCTACAACATAAACAAGCCCATGTTACCTGTAATACAAATGCAGCTATTTGCTTAAACAACACTGTATCAGATTTCGCAGCACCTACAGAGGGCTTGTCAATGGAGACAATAGAGGGAAGAGTTGGGTTTTGTGCTCTAGTCTTTCCTGAAGTAGTGAGAAGGGTAATTGTGTGGCAGTTTATGGACTTATCTGTTGGCAGAAGCCACAGGTAGCAGAGGACAACTGGGTCTGAACTCTTGAAGAATATGTAAACTGACATGAGAAGAAGATGGTTCTAAGGGAGGTGTGGGAATTGAGAATCTATGTGGGGCGCAATGGTCGAGCGGTCAGAGTGCCAGACTGTCGATCGGAGCAACCTGGGTCCAAATCCTGGTGTCGATCGATCGGTGGTTCAGTACCAGAATCGGCTGCTATGTCGAACCTTGGGCAATTTCATTCACCCTATGTTCTCTGTCTTCCACAATAGACACTATAAGGCATTAGTCCCTTCCATCTGGTGTCTAAGTCAGGAGAAGTAAAAGATCCCAATGCAGGGAAATGGATATATCCTGCCTTGGACTCACTGAGCTGGGATCTCATTCTCTAAATTCCACATTGGTGTTAACATCAGAAAATGGACCCTGCGAATTAATAGACGAAGACAAAAAGTGATTGGAATGGAGAAACACCTGAAAAGGAAAGTAGTTAGGGGAAGATTAAGATGGGCCCAACACATTCAGAGAATGGGTGAGGAAGGGTTGACAAAGAGAGCTTGGACACAGAAGAGGACGGTAGAAGGAGAAGAGGATGACCAACATTAGATGGAGAGACAGTGTGAAGGGAGATCTAAAAAAACCAGTGACGAACAGCCGAGAATGGGAGACAATTGCTGAAAATCAGATTAAGTGGAGAAGGGGGATGTATAATCAAGAGGGTTGAACATTTGGCCCCACCCAGCTAGGAACCAAGTGGGAACAACACCTGTGTGCTACATGCAGCAGAGAAACCACCCAAGAGGACATGCAGACTGAATCATCTGGTATCTGGTTGGAAGACTCTGTGCTGTACTACAAAGTGTGGGCACCAGTTAGAGCTTAAGCACGCTTTAGACAAGGCGATGCCATCGCTGTGACAAGGCGATGTTGAAGTCATTAAGAAATGTAAAGGCAGAATGATATCGCTTGCAATATACATCGCAAACGTGTCGTGTCGCTTGATACGAGAAGTGTCACGTGACCTCAAGGAGTCGTGTGCCATTAGGCATCAACGCAGCCATTATTTCTAGGGAAGACTATTCTATTTCTAGATGTGTCACATGTGATGACAGTGACTGGACAGATTAAATGCGTCAAAGCGACGGTCTGGCTGGAAATAGCCAGTTCTATCGCAAGCGATGAAGTGATGACATTGCAAGTGATTCAATCGCAGCTATGTAGTATTTACACGAGGCGATCAGACTGCAATCAGGTTGCATCGGCTCGTCATGGCGACGGCATCACTTGGTGTAAAGCCAGCTTTAGTAAAGGACATAACTCCACACAGTCAAATCCTACAATGCAATGTAAATGAGTTCTTGTGCGCAGATAGCCAGTTGTTGCTACATACATCAGTAAAAAGGTTCAGATACCCAACAACTAGCGGAAGTACTCAAGGAGTATGTTTTGTTGTTGGTTGGATAAGAAAGACATATTGCCTCAGTGCACCACTTATGAGATGTTCAAAAAGATTATGCCACACACTTGCACACACAAGCTGACTAATCATAAAGTTGGCGGGTTCAAAGAAAGGACCACACTGAAATATGCCCCAGCAGGAACTCAGCTGTCAGCCCCTATTACCTGGTAGTACCTTTCCTTTAACAACCCCTAGGGTCAGCTGTACTTGGTTAACCTCTGGGGTGGTGGGCTTATTAAACCCAGCAGTGTAGTTAGGATCACTTTACAACAGAGTGGGTGTATGTGTGTGTGTGTGTGTGTGTGTGTGTGTGTGTGTGTGTGTGTGTGTGTGTGTGTGTGTGTGTGTGTGTGTGTGTGTGTTTGTGTGCATGCGTGCGTGCATGTGTGTATGTGCGATGTACGTGTGTACTGAGTAGTATGATTGTGTGTCTCCCACGTGAATGCATGTCTGCATGCATGTGTGTGTGTGTTTAAACGGTACCACACATACCTACATGTGGCTTTTATAGAGCACTCGGCAAACTTCACCAATTCATCTTGCTAGAACTTACTAGTATCAACACATTATTTCCTGTTGAATGAAAGAGGAATGGCTACCAAAGAGAGCAGATGCCCTCAATGTAGAGAGTTGAAGGAGAAAAACCACGATTGAGATGGGAGGACTGTGTGATGAGAGATTTGGCAGGATTAGGAGGGGAGAATGAAAGTCAGAGGTAGAGGCAGTGTTGATGGCAGGGCAGTAGCAGTGATAGGAGAAGGAAAACAAATTGATGATGCCAGCCTCTCCCAGAACTACAGGGAGAAAGAACAGAGGGACTTCCCACTACTGAGACGGTCCCTAGAGAAAGCCTGCTGACTAATTAGTAGATCCCAGTAATTTATATGACAGAAGTGCTCCCAGGGAAATCTCATCATAACCATAAGGCACTTGAGACAATCAGGGGACAGAGTAATTGCAGGGTTGACCAGTCAAGAGGTTCATTCAGCCAATTACTCAGAGTGAAGCCAGATCTGGTCCAGAGACAACAGTGTCACTGTAGACTGGCTGGCTTCTGTGCAACAGTAACTACCACAGTATACTTGTTGAGTGGAGCCAGTACTTGGATACTGGCAGTGGTATAATTAGTAGTGTTTACTCAGCAATAACTGTACATCATTGTACCTATGGACAATTGGACATGGCAACTTAAACGCTACTTTAATATTTAGCATTCAATAACTGTGTGCTTGGACATGGTTGTTTAACTACCAATGTAAATGTTCTTTCCATGGTAACTTCAATGGATACCCACTTCAATCATGCATGCAAATTTACAATTGATAATTTTTGCCAACACTGGTAATTGCAAGTATCACCTATTTAATAATAATGTCACCATAATCTGGCAGATACTTGTGACTTTATTAAAACATTTAATATACAAACAAATTGTAATGAACTCACTAAAACTCACGAGAAGGGAAACTCTATACACAAACAAGAATGTAAAATAAACCACTTCTAGATGTTTGTTAATGCAGATATTGGAGTTAAATGTCATAAGTTAAGCCAGGCTCAATATGAAATATAATTATATAGTAACCAACAACTCCCTTTTATAATAACTGCCACTGTTAGCACACTTATCAGTGCAACCAGCAAGATAGCAATCTTGCAGTGGTCACCTGTAAAGTCACAATGTTATGTTGATAAAAGTCATAAAACTAAATTATCTTATTGTTTCTTGCCATCTCTGAAAGTGACAACATCTAATAAAGAATTTATAAGACACATGTGTGCACCCTTTATTTCATCAGGTACAGCTTGACTTCTTTCCAATGACGAAACAAGGACATTACCACCCTCTTATCATAGATAAGGGTTTATTAGGTAGCACTGTATCAAGATAAGAGTGAACCAAGGCCAGGCTGCAGCCATTAGGGCCAGCCTGAATCAAATCAACCTGGGTGGGACTTATAAAAACTGTCAACCCCCAGCACACTGGAGTAACAAAGGTTAACCCCCTGGGGTGAATAGTTGTAGACCATGACACCCTGGTGTTCTCACACACAAGTTAGATATCATATTTCATCAAAAGCTGTTTTGCTTCACTTTTTTCTACAATAGTCAACACATTAAACTTGAGATGAGATGTGAGATGGGGGGATTGTGTGAAGAGAAATTTGGCAGGATTGGGAGTGGAGCAGAGAAGGAGAACTAGAGATGAATGGAGAATGCAGTACAAGACCAGTGATGGGAGATAACATAAAGAAAAATCAGGACTACTGCCAGACCAGCCTCACCCCAGACTTCCAAGGAGAAAGAGAAGATATCAGTTTCCTTTATGCTAGGAATTTGTTCCCTAAGTATTTGTTCAGTAAGTAGATTTTGAAGGATGATATTGCTAAAATACAATTGTCCCGTCCGCAACAAGTTTCGGTATTTTATGCAAATAGATGCAAATATTACGGGTTTTTTTTTTATTGAAATTCCTGAAACTTGAATTAGGGTAGCTTACAACACATTACATGTCTTAACTAGTAAAGATGATAAAAATCCACTCGTCATGACACAAATACCACAGAATCATCCTATACTATTAGCAAACACTGAAACTTACCAGGTACTAAAAGTTAGTGTTGTTCTGATTAATCAACTTTTTCAATGATTGATTGGGTCATGCTTCCAATTGATAAATCAATCACAAGCTTGTGTGATCGATGATCGTTTCTATTGTTTCTGTTTGTTTTGAGAGAAATTTTTACAATTACTGAATGTTATAATAATAATGGAATTAGTTCTTTAGCACCAATATCCTCGGAACATCCAAGCTCTGTGGTGCAACAAATCCAAAGGATTAAGTGTTCTCATTGTCATGTACAGAGCTAAAGCCATCAACATGTTGCGAAAAAAACACTGTTCAAAACTGCTACACTTACGGCACATTCGTAAACCTCACATTACAGGAAGACAACACATTAAAGGTACAAACATCCCAGGGGCCATTCAATAATTTTCCTTTGTCGATTATTCTAAACAGGTGCATATGTGTTTGTCTGATTAAATGAAATGTGTTGTATATCAATGTCAACTGCCATCGAAGTGTCGAACTAGTACTGCCACCTACCGATTAAATTTGTCCTCGACTGGCCACTCACAGACCGATTATATAATTGATCAGTTTTGCAAAACTTCTGATTGATTATGAAAATCAAACTGATTCCCAACACTAGTATGTCTCAAGTCACCCTAAGGAGGGGCAAACCCGAGTAGCAACTGTTACAAGCTAATAAAAAGGACAGGGGCAAATTCCAGTCACTTCAGACGCTATGTAGGTGCTCTACTGCAGTACTGGCTGCAGGATACAAAGCACCCAGGACAGCTGCATTGGTGATAGATAATGCATCTTATTTGTTATTTACACAAAGTAAACAAACATCACAGGAAATAAACATGAAGCATCACTTCAGAAGCCGACAGAAGATATAAATTGCACACAAGCATTTCTCAAACCCCGGATCTACCCATCTCATGTCTTTTGTGTATATACACAGGGATCGTTCCCAAAGAGATACGCCCACATTTCCACCAGAAAGTTACGACTTAGTGCAACATAACTGTCAGCAAATATGTCCAGTTCCCTGTTCATAACAATTTTTTCATAATGCAAAAAATCCTAGTAAGTGGGTACCATCTCAAAATAACTGGCAGTTTATTCCTATCCCATGAATGTGAAAGTGAATTAATGATCTATCCCCTGATGACTGCTGAATGGAGTATGTGATGGATCAGTTTCCATCAGACCCAGGAGAGCTTCTGTGCCAACTTATCACACAGTCACTGCTGGGGTACTATCTACACTAGTGCAGGGCTCAATTTCTTGGAAATGGAAATTAATTTTATAATAATCTTTTTAAAGTCAAATTAACAATACTGCACACTATGAAATGCAGCACAGGCAATATAAAATATGGTTAATAACAGTTAAAAAAGGGGAACAATAACCAGAACTTTAATATTTTCTAGGAAATGGTAATTTATTTCTTCAACTTTTTAAACTCAAATTAATGACTTGGCATGCATGATGTATGCAATATAGGGCATGGACAGGCTACGCAAAATATTATATGTACCCATTTTTTTTAATCAAATGAAAAAGATCCAGTTAATATTGGTATATATATATATATATATATATATAAACAGCCCTAGTCCACAGTTTCCATATCATCACATTTTTAGAACAATAACAACAGTTATCTTCATACAATCCTTTCTGTAGTTACACAAATGACATATTACTATGAGGAATATTTTCAGCACACTTTACTAATATAGGGTCTCATTGAGAAATGTAAGCTAACAACATAACAGTGGAACTCATTGTTAGCAGTGGAACTCATTGTTAGCAGTGGAACTCATTGTTAGCAGTGGACCTCATTGTTAGCAGTGGAACTCATTGTTAGCAGTGTTATAGCGGAAAGAAAATGTTGCTGATTCCTTCCCACCCTCAAAAGTAACAGTTTTAATCACAGTGGTTTACCATCATAGCAACATCGTTGGCTCACTGGTTTATTTCCCCAAACATAGGAGTGGCTTCCATATAAATCCACAGAATAGCTTGTTAAGTAGACAACTGTAAACTGATTCAGAGTGGCTTGCTCTTCAGCCTAACTAATCCAGGGCTGTGTGCCTGTCCTCAAACAACTAAATTACACCAAACACTTCCAAGCATCCCATTTAGGTTCCCAGGCCAGCAATTCTCTTTGAAATCCAATGGATTACACTTTCATACCACAACAATTCTTCAAGACAGCTGTCTCTGACAACGCCACTTGTCCAAGGAATACAACTCTTCCTCATCTATAAACAAATGTCAGAAACTCTTAGCTGAGAATCCCGTTGCTTGACAGAGTTAAAGTAGTTAAAAAACGGCTGGCGGGCACATGTGACAAATCTCCTAAGATCCACCGTTGAGGGGAAACGGAGTGCCACGTTACAGATGGGAAGAATCCCATAGCTTTCAGGCACAATGCCTCTTATTTCCCATGCGGGTAGCCACTACTGACGCCACCTGTCAAATCTGACACATCCATCACATGTGCAGAAAAAGACAGAGCAAAAAGCAATTACATTTTGTGGCACCCCGGACATTTCAAAACACCTGCGCTTCACACGTCGCACCATCACACCAAAAACACTTTATGGAAATTGATCATCAAGTTACGGTATTGTCTTTTAAAAAATTCAGAATTTTGAACAGCAATACATTTGTAAATAGAAAATAAGGGAAATTCTGAAAGGCATGGAATTTTTTTTACCATTCTGGTCAGTCTGAATTTACCTAAATCTGTAACTTTATTAATATTATACAAACAGATATTTACCTTTAAAACAATGGCTTCAATCTTTAAAACAATGGCTTCAATATTAATAATAATTACTATTGTCAAGAATGTAAATGTGAAACAAAACAAGGAGAGTTCCTTTATTTTAATGGCATGTACACCTACACGAATAAGAAATTGTCAATAAAATACGACTTTGAATTCCTTTATCGGAAAATTTTAATAACGAAAATGGTTCAAATTTTAATAACATTTGATGAGAGATAACTAATAGTCTAATATTACCAGTTTATCACACTTACATGCATACTGTCAAGTCAAAGACATGTGTAAGTTTTGTTTGATCTGTATTAACCGTCTACCACATGTCTTCAGAAGGGTTGTAATATTGATATTTAATTAGTTTATGTGAATAGAAAAAATGCATATTTCAATAAGTCTTACTTGATACTATTTGTATATTAAAAGTAGTAGAATAAATTAAAAATAAGCTGTGTTGAGTGCCAGTAACAAGTTGTCTAACATGTCCTTATGTTTATGTACAGCAAGGTGGAGACAGATTGTGGGATCATCAGAGAGAGTGCTTCAAGGACCACCCCCAGTCATGCAATAGGTGAGGATGTTTATGTAAGCTCAAGTATCAAGGCACCTGTTCCACCTGTAATTTATTGACTGCTGTCTTCAAGTGTCAACGACACTAGATGCATTATTGTTCACTTAGAATTAATTTTATACTTGGCTCATATTAAATTGCAATGCCCCTCTAGGCTCATGCTAATCATTAGCCATTTAGCCAATGGCTAAATATATTAAGTTTGACTATACAAAATAATTGTTTTAACTATACTATAGTTCGACTACACAAAATGGAAGACTTTTGCTAATTTAGCAGGGGAAAAATCAGTCCTTTAACAAAATGACTAAAAGAAAGATGTATGACTGAGTCAACGATGCTCAGGAAAAAACAAAATTTATATTTGGGATACAAGGTAAATATATTTAGCCTTAAGGCTTGTTTCTCTACAATACTTGCACTGCTGGTCATTATAAATATACTAGTGTAAAAACAGTGAATGTATTGCTTGTCTTTACGCCTGTAACAGCACTGCAGTTAGTCTGTTACCACCAGTACACTGTGTAATGGTCTTACAGCATATGCCTGTTCAGTCACCCAGAACAAATGTAACTTGATAGCAGCAGATGTGATATCATTACTCAGGATTATTTCTGATTGGAAACCATATCAACTGACAAATGAGGAATACTCACAATTCTATTGATCCACAGAGACAAATTTGACGCTGATGCTGACAAATGCTTGGATGGCTGAATGGTCTTGTGTAGAAGGGTGAGATTTAGGGCGCAATAATAGTATCTACAGTTGTTATACCAGTTGTAACCATTTGCAACCGGCTTGTGAAATACAGTGATTAAGATATACTATTTTGAAGGGCATAATATCAGCTATGAAGGAGACAGCTGGATGATTCAGATGGGCAATGTTAGGTGCAAGTTCTAAATCATTCAACCGCGACCATCCCACTGAATGAGCTATTCACCCCTTTTTGACCCTTGAATGGTCACCCTTTGTTCCACTGAGTACTTCAAACTCAGTTCTGTAGAGCATCAAGTCCCCTGCACCATCCACAGGATCACTGCCTTTTGATATCCTGCGGAATGTACTATTATACTTATATAACAGCACCATGCATTTTATATAGTTACTTTACATGCCTTATAAATTTAACAGTTTAACAGAGTCAAAAAAAGTGAGCGATACTAAATCTAAACATTCATTGTGCTAGCAGATGGAATGAGACTTGTCCAATGCATAAATTCAAGATGCGGTCACAGGATCGCTCTCAATCACACATTTCACTGTTACTCCTATAACAACTATAAATACTATTATTGCGCCCTAAATCTTACCCTTCCACCTTCCAAGCACTTGTCAACATCAGCATCAAATTTGTCTCTGTGGACCATTACAAATGTGTTGCATTTTAAAAATATTAAATAAACACTCAATCAAATATAAATATGTTCTATTAATATTTCCAATACACATGGTTAAATTTAAACATGATAATAATTTATATACCAGTCTCACCAGTTCTAAGTATAACATATGCAATACGGCACAACCAATTAATTACAAATATTCAAGTCTATAAATATTTTTTGTTTAATGATGGTTATTTAGTTTGTTAAATGATGAATATGTGGGTTAGGTTAGGTGGGTATGAATTTGCCAATAGATGCAAAAATGTGCATGTTCAAGCCAGTCAAATGCATTTAATGCTTTCCAGCAGCAAGGAAGTGGTGAAAAAATCACTTCGTATGATGTAAGCGATGGGTAAAGAACACCAATGAATGATGCAAAAATATGCTACGATTGCAACATCAATACTGATATAAATGCAAGGGTTAGGTCATAAACACCCAAACATTGAACATTATATATTTATATTAACCCAACTGTAGTCTAATATTCATTCAACTCCGAGTGTCGATACATTATTGGGTATATGAGATTACAACAGATGTGTTGTTAGTATTAGATAGGACTTTAAAAAAAAAATGCTTTATCACCTCTTAGACTGATGAGAGCCCAATGTACGATTATAAGTATTTCCTGTGTAAGCTGTGGATAGCATGTACACGAATCAGGAGTATAGTTACATATCAATTCCAAGAGACAGGAAATGGTTCAAATTAGCCTGACTCTCAATGTTAGGCATATTATATCGACATTTGCTTGTGAATATTACCACATATTTGAATAAAACATGGCCGTGGTGGAAGCTTAGAATAAAGAGAAAATATACAGAAAATCTAAACTTGTAATTACAAATAACAAAACGGTAAAAGTTTATAAAATGATATATCGATTGTAATTTTACATGTATTTAAGCCTTTCAGTTTCAGACTACATTTTGCAATAGCACTTTTGCTCTTGTACACATGTACTTTTTATACAATTTTGGCATAGCAACAGCATTTAATTCCATGTAGAGAGAACTAGACCCACAAAATTATGTGCCACACTTAACTTTCAGAACATCAAATTAATCCAACCAACCACAATTTATTGATGCAAATACAGACATGTGCACAGTCGAATATTTCCAATAAATATATGTAGGCCTACAGTGGAACCTCACTTTACGGTCACCTTGGTAATACAGCCACCTCACAATTAAGGTCACCCTGGGACAGTCCCAAATTATTTTTGTAACAGTAAAATATAGGAATTTAGTCCTGCCAATACGGTCACCTCACTATTCAGGTCAATTTTGCCCAGTCCCGCCTTAATAGTGAGATTCCACTGCAATGCCAATGTTACAGTTTCATTGCAATTTGCAATACAGCAAAACTACACTCAAATATTCACCTCTAGTATACTGTATACACAAGCATATCACATAGAAACACGAGTACACTTTTGGGACCTGAGAACTAACAACCCCATAGGATGTTGTTTGTACAACAAAATCGTGTAACAGATGCAGGAACAACTGCAACCCTTTGGGAACTAGGTCAAATTCTGCTCCTTCCTCCCAGTGCACAGACTAGCTCATTCTTCGAGGTCTAAAGTCAGAGGCACACCCTGTACCTCCCTGAACCATGACCTCGCAAGACCTGCCTGTCCGTAACTACCTGTCAAAGTTAAGTAAACCAATAACCACAACAGCTCAAATTAGAGCTGTTATGGCTGCCATATTGATGTCGAACACTTCATCAACTGGTTGGCCAACTTAGCCCACATGTAGAGAGAGCCATGTTCAATCACTGGCACAGGAAATCACAGCGCTATGGCTAAATGCATGATCTAGTTCCACCATAATTCAAAACTGACTTTCATCTCTCACTTGTATGGGTCTACCAATACCAGATGTTAGCGGTGTTCCCAGGCAGAAATATTACCACTGGATGCAGTAGAGTGTGAAGGGGTGGAAACAGCTTTATAGACTGAAACATCCATAAAACGCATAACCTAGTGGTAGTAATTACTTGATGTATTCATATCGGTACATGTGTCATATTAAAACCATTGGCCTGTTCTGGTGAACGGATCAACTTCCTGTCCAAATATGATGCATAATATATATACATTAGTATTTATTATAATTAAAACATAAATGTTATACCAATATTAACTTCATTATAGATTAACAAAATAATTACATGCAGTACAAGAATTGGTTACTGGAGGAATGCTCTGAACCAAACACATTTTGTGAGAAATGTCTATTTGCAAAATTAAAATTATTTAATCAACATCTACTGAATCTCAATCAGTAAATATTGTTTAGTTTACTTTTACTATCTACTTAGACAAATTCCTTGTTTTCGTGGTGATGCCCTGTGAACAACCTTGGGTCATCACAACTGTCCAGTCATCATAAACACTGACCCCAGTGGTCAAAAAAAAGGTAACAAACAGTACAGTAGTTAAGGCAACAACACTTTCTTTCTCAGGTTCCAATCAACTTATTAATCAGTTAGTGTGATCATAACATTGATATGATACAGTAGTATGACACTGATATGACATCAAAAGCAGTTCATAGGACACCAAAGAAAAGTACAATCGAGGTAATCAGGATATCTAAATGTGGGATGCGTGTACTAATCCTGGGACTATCAATTTCACAGGTGTCTGGCTTTGAGATAAGACGTGCACCTGCACAGGTGATATATATGTCATCAGACATAGAAGGTCTCTATTGCACAGACATTATATTTACGCACAGCAGCCAAGTTTGTAAATACAGCAGCCAACCTGGTGGGCTGTCTGGTAACTAATATCGTCACAGCAAAAGTAAATTGGATATGTCGGTAAAATGCTTCTTTGTGGTTTTTCTTCAGCACCAACTGGCCTTGATTACCTGAGCTGCGGAGAGACAGGTAGATGGTTCATGAAGTAGACAAATCATCCCTGCACTTCATTGTCTGGTCGAACCCTAACCTTTCTTGTTAGCTTTCTCAATCAATCACTGTTCATGTTTTTTCTCCACAAACTTGCACACAAAGCCCCCATCCCACTGAGTTAGGGGTGTGGAATAGGGAAAGAGAGTCTGTTATTTCAAGGGTTAGCAGCATGAAACAAAATATGTTTATAAACTGACTGTCACCCAGGATACAGAACTGCACAAGTTGGCCAGAAAGTCAAATATAATCCGAGATCTTATTAAATGTGTATTATCCAAGCAGACTATAACTTGCTTGTGCTTGGACGATACACACAAACTGAGTAAGAATTTTCTAAAATTTATGCTGAGATAATAGTAATTATGCATCAATTTAATTAATAATTACTTCAGTTTATGGCAAAATGTCCTGTTAAAATTACAAAATTGACAAAAACTAGAATTAAGAATGCCAAACTAGGTGGGTCCTTAGTTAGTAAACTTGCAGATTTACAATTAACTACAAAGCAGCACCGGTGGCATTACCTAAGGTCTGTTGGTTGGAGACAGCTGCTCTCTATCTGGGAGTTGATCCTGCACACCTGTTGTTATCTTAGCTCTGGTGATATTGGCTTCTGTAGCCATCTTTAATGCAATGCAGATACCAAACAATTTGCTACTCCAACATTGACTTTACAGCTTAATAAATGATCAGTTGATCCTGTAAAACATTCATATAATTGTACGATTCACTTAGAAAATGAAATGACCAAAAGGAAAAAGGTAGACAAGACCTATATTGATTCATGTTTGCTATGTGAGATTACTTGCTACATTATTATACAATTTAGGAAGCAAAACATCAATTTTAACATTTCGTGATACATAGTAACATGAAATTAAGAGCTGTGACCCAATGTTATAATTCATTATTGGAAATTAGCTAGTTTGTAACAGGTGAGGTATCAGATAGAAGACCTGGACACTTGAAAGCATCTACTGTCTATGAAGGTATGTCATGTTACAATACAACGGCTAACCACCAGACCACACAGATGAGAACTGATAGCAGCGCTGGCACCTTGAGTAGACTATAAACATTCTTTACATGGCTGGGGTCTGGGGTGTAACTGTTCTTTTATGTAGTTCTTACTTTATTTTCCTGTAAACAACCTCAGAGCCAGGCCCATAAAACACCTGCTATTCTATGTACTCAAGTGTCACTCAAAGACAGCTGATTATGTCCACATCAAGCCTGTAAACATTCCATATTAGTTCTGTTCTGTCACAGTCACATTACTGTTTCTAATATCACTCTGCAAACCCCTGCTTTGCATTGCTGCACGGACGCATGCAAAATGACTGTTAATATTTTTCTTATTCCAGGGGCACCATGAATCATGTTTTAATGATTACTGGTACTTCATTTACCTCAGTGTTGTAATTCATCAATACAATATTGCTATTTAAATTTATAATATTTGGTAAATTTCCACTCTTCAATTAGTATTAACCTGCTGTTAAAAGTGACACGTATAATGTTCCATAATTTTCACCTTACTAGGAACTTGTTCAAAACACACATAAAATGCTCATACTAATGTTTACATAATGTTCAAACTGTGATGTGTCAAGGTCAGTCTACATGAGCGCAACCAATATTTCTAAAATGTGTTGCCCTTTTGCCCAACATTTTGTTATGAATCATTTCGGTGAAAACCTTTTGGAAGATAAGCAAGAATCCAAAATTTGAGCTTCCTACCTCCAGTAGTTTTTCAAGCTACAGTGGTTCACAATTTAGTACCTTGATATTTTGTGAAAGATTTTAAAAATAAACAAAATTATTCATATCTTTGCCTTTATATATACATGTGAAAATTAAGAATTTAAACATAAAAAAAAAATATATAAGCCATATTTAATTGCACAATGCACATTATAGTTGCTACAGTGGGTACTCTATGACTATGAGTGCGCAGTGTGAGTATTATTGATGAAGTCACCTAGCAGTATGGAGTGAGTGTTACACCAGTCAATCCATCTGCCTGGTCATGACAGTGGCCTCAACTGAGTACGTCACCAAGCTAACTGACTGCACTGGCTGACCCCAGCATTAGAGTTGATGCTGCCTCTGGGAATCTACCACTGTGTGCATTCTAATTTCAATGCAACTAACTTGACAGCTTGCAGTTCTCCCAAGAGTTTATAATAAGTAATAGGTTATTGCCTTGGTTTTATGTTGTTATTTAGTTGTTATGGCTGAACACATCTGGGCACCATTTATTCAGTAAGTTTACATCATCAAGATTAATGTCAATAACATTATATTAAAACAATTAATTATATTACAATGTCCAATTATCAATAAGTATTCTTTAAAATATCAGCCAAACAACACATCCAGAGGTCTTGTTTTTTTGCTAAATATATATTTACAGTTAAATATTTTGTAAATATTATTAATCATGTATTTTTTATTTTATTTTAAATAATTGTAAACTGTCAATATAATTAGTCTTGCTGTTTGTGCAAATACACTTAAAACATAAATCATTATCCTATAAAAATATGTGTCAATGTTCCTCTAAGCATAGGATATTGTCATTTGAAAATTCATTGGATTTAATAAGAATGAGAGGAGTTGACAAAACACAACGCCCTTCATTGATGTAACCATTGAATATGATGGACCGCAAAGAATGAGATTAAAAAGTACCGGTGTTATTAGACAGCAGCATTTTATCAAATGAATGCTACTAATCAGGTTAATTAATAAGAAAGTACCACACCCTAACCAGTACTTAGCAACATGCCAACTGACTAGCTAATAACCTAGCCTTGGATGACTTCCAACATGGAATTGGCTTTGAAACCTCAGGCAAAACAAATACCACAGGCACCGTGATGTCTAAACTCTAATCAGACCTGGCTAAGTATACTGAAGTCTGAAACCAGGCAAGTAAAGGAATGGTGAGCTAAAAATAACACAGGTACGACAAACAACCTCAACAAACACTGTTGTAATCAGTGTACTATATAAGACTAACGAAGGCCGAGTGAACCTTGAGCACTGGATGCTCGATGGATGGATGTACCTTTTGATTTCAGGAAAGCATCTATGGACAACTATCCACAACTGGTGGTCAGAACAGAAGTTGACACCAACATAACATAAACACATATGCACAGAAGCAGCCTTCTCACGTGTCGACTAGTCCATTTCTTGTCAACTTTTCATGGGTTATCATGACTACTAGGTAAATATCTGTGGCTGTGTCAATAACAGCACTTTGGGTAATTTAATATTTAACAGTCTTCTGCTAGATGTTATTAATAATGTATGCTACATTTACACAGAATTTGTTTCACAATCAATACTATCAGTGTTACATATCAATAGCATTGTGCTGAAAGTGCCAACACGCGGGTCCTATTTCTTATCTGAGATAATATCAATAAAAGAGTGCATTACTATTAGAAAATTTAGTATACTATATCATTTGTATGCAATATATAAAGTAATTTGTCCCAAATGTAATAGCATTTGGCAAAGCCAAGGGGTTGACATAAATGTTGCCCAGTTGTAACAATGTGCAGGTAAACAAGAAATAAACAACTGGACCTAAATGTCTAAGACCAAACCTGTACAACTGTGTGTCAAACGTCATTGTTCGAAGTAATCTAGAGCTACCTAAAATATTCTAGATATATGGCATGCTGAAGCTGTATATATATATATATATATATACAGCTGTATATATGTATATATATATATATATATATATATATATATATATGAGGGTACCTGTTAATCATCCCAGTAAAAACAATAAGGTGCACTGAAAATAGTGTGAGTCACATCAAGATCATAAGACGAAAACATGTGTGCAAACAGATTATCTGGCTTTGTTTTCACATTACATAACAATGTTCTGGCAGCATCAAACAAAATGGAGGATCCTGCAGACTGAGTGTTCGTTGACAAGAGAACCATATAACTACTAATTAACAATACAAACTGGGGAAAAAATGATTTGCATAGAAGACAACAATTAGAACTTTGTAAAATTTGATTTACAGTGTAATTTTTTTACATATTTATAATATTATGCACCCCAAAAGACAGTCTTTCCTTAACAGTCTTGAAATGTAAACAGATACATTCCACTCTATAATGTTGTTTGACAAAGATGATCATGGTGGCTTCATGACAGCCAAACTGTTTTAAATGGTTTTAATTTAAACTCAAACAATTCTGTTTTAATAGTCCCAATTTTGTTAACCTCAACACCAATTAGTTTAGTTTTGTTTCTTCAATACTGTACATAGACATATTGCATGCACTGAGTATTAAGATAATTTGCAACATGTATAAATTAATCAAATTTAGCACTATACAATACACTGTACATGTATCTATTTCAGTTTGTATACATGGGCCAGTCTAGATAGTGAAATATATTTTAAACCTGTGCAAATTGCACGTAGCAGTAAGCGCACATCCAAGATTAAAACCGAAAACACACAATTTTAGTTTCTGATTGTCACTTCTAGTGCTCATCAAAACAAGTGTTCTGTGAGTTTTAGATACCAAACAAAATATGTCTGTTACCTTAGGAGAACATCTTGCAGCTCGTACATGACATCCTGCCCCTGCCGTGGCATGGGTCGGCGCTATAGACACCCTACCCCCTCCACTGTTTCCCTGGTTTGATAGTGCAACACTTGCAGCTATCCGGCCAGCATGCTTCATGCCTTCCAACAGCCGAATGAGAAGGATATTCGGCGGAAGGTCTTCGATGGGTATTTCCACAAGACTGCGACACTCTGGGCATCTCAGCTCTTGTTTTGTGCTGACAATTTCTTCGAGACATCGTCGACAGAATGTGTGCTGACATGGCAGCACTTTGCTCGACAACTCCAATCGATCGAGACAAACAGAGCACTCCAATAGCTCGTTTAACACCCGTTCATCCATTCTGTAATTTCTGCACTTGTATCGCGAAGTATCTCATTGTCACATTTCAAGTTCAACACTGGAACTAACAAGTTATGTGATTCATAACGTCATCATATGTATCCGCCTTACTTGCATGCGGTCGCTTTTATGTGATCTTCTTATATCATACTGAAAATGATAACTGAATAAGATATACATTATCTACACCATCAAGGCACGCCTCCAATGAAACTTCAAAGAAAATTGAAAATTGTTTCCTTTCCTTTAGTTTTGATCTTGACAGCCGAACTCGACCAACACAACTTCCAAGCCCAAGGCCGAGCCCGTCGCCTCGAACGTGTCCCTCTCAACAAACTCACAGTACGGCTTTTCGTCCGGCTATTCCACTACAATAACATATAAACGACTAGCTCATAACTGGATGTCCCTTTGTTGTTGGGACAGTAACACAATTAACAGAAGTACCGATATTGCTCAAACAAGTCCACTGAGAATTACAGCCTTTTACGTTCGCGTTGTAGACAACGTACGCACTGACTCCGTATTGCATTATAACGCGCAACAAAATAATTCCACATTTTAAAGTGCATTTTAACTAATATATTTTACGATTTTGCTATAAGTATATAAGTGAGCGGCTAATTTATAATTATAATTGTAAAGGTATGTTGTAAATATCATGTCATGGTAATAAATATAATTGTGCAATTACGCGCATGAATCATGAGAGCTACATACAGATTGAACTACGACCCAGTAGGTTATCCTAGCTTACAACATATTTTATTTTGTATAATTATAACAATATTCTAATGTACTTTCGATAATTAATATAACACTTTAATAATTAGACGACAAGATACAACAACTTTGCTTTTCTGATAGGGAATCTGGAATTTATACATTGTTTTAGAGAGTATGTGACTGGTTCACGTGACCTGAACAAGAAATGGAAGCGATGGGTTTTCCTGGATAGGTATGTTCTTATTTTTTTTTGATTTCTTATCTTTTCTATAACGAGCCTACAAAATAAAACGCTCATAAGATATTTACTAAACGTTCACTTAATAAAACAAAACCTTTTAGATAAAACTTGAGTTTCCAAAGAAGCAAAAGAAGTTCATGCAGGAAATATGTTGACGTTTTCGATCGCCACTTGGCACTTGTTGAGTGTGATTTGCGGATCATATGACAACTTCAAAGGGGCGTTTTACCTGCAAAGTGTTAAGCAAGTATTGTTTCACAGTTCATGCACCATTGTTATGTTATTGTTAAACCTGAACTAATAAGTGCAGTTTGATAATATTGTACATCAAAATGCATCCTTATTAAGTTATGTTTGTTAACCCTGTGTTATATTATACTTATATATTTATACTTTAAAGAAGTTATACCCAGACAGCCTGCCTGTGTCTGTGAGTGCAGTGTGACTGTGTCTTTGTGACTGTCAACTATGCGTATGTGGAGTATGTCTGTGGCCCGAGGCTGGCATACTGAGGCTGAGCCGAGGCCCGAATGGTATCTTGTGAACATACAAAGTGTAAGAATCTAAATCCAAGAGACTGCAAACAAATAGCTTTGTTCACTGGATTAATTGCTGTGCAAAAAGTAGTGAGCTGTGCAAACTATGATATGACATATGATGAATCTTCCAATTTTTGGGTACATCTATACATTTCATTTGCAAGCTCATTCTTTCGACATGTTTTGAAATGAGCCGCAGTTATTTGCATTCAACTTGACAACACACAGGCTATGTTCCAAACTGCATCCTCAGTAAAATTTTGTTTGATTGTCTCATTTCAGTCTTTTTTTTAAACCAAATGTATCTAGTATGTACTACAATATGCTAGCTTGTTTTTGTGCAACGTTTGTAAGTAGTTTTGGTGATTAGCAAAATTGCAATCTTCATGTGAATCTAAAATACGATTATGCACATGCATGTTGATGTTTTAAATTTTTCTTGCACTCTCATGAACCACGTTTAACAAGATTGCCACCCAGAGAATTAACTCTAGATGGCAGGTGGACAAGGAAGCCTTTTGGCTTATGAAGAGTCCAACCCTTTTTATCTACATGTTGCCCGCCCTTTTGAGGTATACGTCACTTTTATTTAAACATTCATGCTACTAGCACCCACACAATCAGTAGATAATCTGTTCCATTCATTTAGAAACATTTGTGAAAATGAGAACTTTCTTATATATAATCTACGCTGCTCCTTTACTAATGTAACTTCATGTCCTCTAGTCCTTCTATCTTTCTTAACTGAGAAAAAAATATTTCTATTAATATTTTCATAACGATTCAATATTTAAAACACTTCTATCTGATCTCCTCTCAATCTCCTCATCTCTAGTGTTGTTAAACCACATTCTTTTAGGCATATTTAGTAACTAAGATCCCTCGGTTTTGGAATATAATTTTAGTGTCTCTTAATAGTTCTTTTTCCTTATACGCTATATTTCACCTAATTAATCCGAGGATATGATTTTGCGTTGAAGCTGCAATTCCACACTGCTCTGAAACCTTCATATCAACACTAATGTCCTTTTCTTTTACAGTAGTACTTAATACAGTACCCCCCCATTGTATTGTACATCTTATTTCCATGTCCTGTGTGGAGGCAGTTACGTTTCCCAAAATTGAACAACATTTGCCACTTTTCAGACAGTTTGATCATCCTGTCGATATCCTCTTGTAAATGCTGTCTATTACCATCACATTTAATCCTTCTAAAGTTCTAAACACTTGTATCATCCGCAAATTGCTTGTTATATCATCATCCAAATCGTTGATATATATATTAAGAACAATGTAGGTCCCATTACTGATCCCTGTGGTATCCCACTCAAAACTGATTTGCTGTTTGAAGCCTCCCCATCAACTACTACCCGTTGTCTTCTGTAAATCAGCTATTTTCTATCCAGTTAATTATATCATTTCCTATGCCATGGGCTATAGTTTCAGCAGTAATCTTTGATGTGGCACTTTGTCGAACGTTTTCTGAAAATCTAAGTAGATGATATTTACTGGTGATCCCTAGCTTGTCTACCCATCTACACTGCTCCTTTACTAATGTAGCTTCATGTCCTCTGGTCCTTCCATCTTTCTTAACTGAGAAAAAAAATTTCTATCAATATTTTCATAACCCTTCAATATTTTAAACACTTCTATGTGATCTCCTCTCAATCTCCTGGTCTCTAGTGTTGTTAAACCACATTCTTTTAGGCGTATTTCGTAACTAAGATCCCTCAGATTTGGTATCATTTTAGTCGCTCTCCTCTGTACTCTTTCTAGCATATCTATGTCCTTCTTGCGATATGGCCTCCATGCTTGTATACAATATTCTAAATGAGGCCTCACTATTGTTTTGTACAGCGGTACTATTAATTCTTTTTTCTTATACGCTATATTTCGCCTAATTAATCCAAGGATTTGATTTCCCTTTGACGCTGCAATTCCGCACTGCTCTGAAACCTTCATATCAGCACTAATGGTTAACCCTAAGTCCTTTTCTTTTACAGTAGTACTTAGAACAGTACCCCCCATTTTATATTTTACCTCTTCATTCCCATGACCTGTGTGGAGGCATTTACATTTCCAAAAATTGAACAGCATTTGCCACTTTTCAGACCATTTGATCAACCTATCAAGATCATCTTGTAAATGCTGTCTGTCTCCATCACTTTTAATCCTTCTAAACACTTTTGTATCATCCGCAAATTTTAACACCTTGCTTGTTATATCATCGTCCAAATCGTTGACATATATTAAGAATAATATAGGTCCTAGTACTGATCCCTGTGGTACCCCACTCAATACCGATTTCCAGTTTGAAGCCTCCCCATCAACTACTACACGTTGTCTTCTGTCATTCAGCCATTTTTCTATCCAGTTTATTATACCATTTCCTATGCCATGGGCCTTTAGCTTAAGGAGTAATCTTTGATGTGGTACTTTGTCGAAAGCTTTTTGAAAATCTAAATAGATGATATCTACTGGTGATCCCTCATCTACCCACCTAGTGATGTCTTCCAAAAAACATAACATATTTGTTAAGCATGACCTCACTTTTAGAAACAAATGTTGAGATGGGCTTATCAAGTTACGTTTAACAACAAAATCCACCATGTAATCTTTAATTAGTCTTTCTAATAATTTGCAAATCAACGATGTTAAACTCACAGTAGTTTTCTTAGCTGCCATTTCCGGGGTTACAATTAACTGTCCCAAATAAACCGATTCCGTTCCCTTGAACTTAGCCTCTGGTACTGGCAGTGAACTAATATCTTCCCTGGTAAACACCAAACTAAAATACTCATTCAGGTCTTCTGCCATTAACAAACCCTCTGATATTATATTTCCAGCACTATCTTCTACAGGACCGACCTTATCCTGAACTTTCTGTTTGCCCCGAACGTATACATAAAAACTCTTCTGTCATGTTATTACAAGGTAATTTTTGTTCGTAGCTTCTGTTTGAAATTCTAATTTCAGTATAGCTTGGTTAAATGCTTCTTTATAAATGTTGTAGTCTTCATCATTTCCAGTACGTCTATATATGACTTCCACATCATTTGTTTGTACTTACATTTTTGTAATGGCTTCTTTCGAAAAGTGTTTCTTTCTGGACTGTTTCCCTTGTTTCTTCAAGGGAACACAGTTATCGATGATGTACTAAATTTCACTCTTGAAGATATTCAAGAATTCACATGGCCAATGAATTCTGATTTCAGTGATTTGAAAGCTTTTTGTTGGTCCAGCAACTGACTTTTGTAAACTTCCACATCTGTGTAGTGCTGGACAGTAATTTCTTTGCCCATTTACACAAAGTTAAACACTTTTAAAAACTGATTGCGGATATGATTTACACTATTTACCCACTACATATTTTGACATTGAGAAACCAAATTTATGGTGAGTTACACCCGTCACGAATGCAGCTTTAAAAATGCGCGAAATCATACGGAATGTTTCCTGCGTCCATAAAGAAAAAATACATTTTCATAAAATCTAACACTCATGGGTAAACTCGTAAGAGTTGACGCCTAAATTTCTTTAGTTTGGCTAGCTCAAGCGGAGATGTGTGCCATGAAAGTCATGATTGCATCCTGTTTTGTGATAGATATCCTGACGAGTTCATTCCAGATGTAACCTGTCTTCTTTTTCCTCCTTTGTGTGTTCCAGGTCAGTGCTTGCTTGGTGTTACTGGAAGTGTTTGCCAAATGAACTTATAGTTTTATCTAGAGACCCATCCAACCTTCATTTGGATATGTTGAGTTAATTTTTAGATGGATTGAAATTTGAATTTGAACAGGTGGAGATATGAAGAGCAAAATGAGAAGAAAAACTTATAAATTAATTACTAACTGTCACTATTATACAAATATGTGCATTATGCTTTAAACATATTTATCATCAATATATGTATACATACATATGTATCATTTATTTAGATGCAGTATCTACCAGGACATTTTTGGACTGGTAAAAATTTGATCCTGCGTAAAGGCATGCCAATCAACCTCCAGTTTTTCCAGTTTTTCATGTTGATTTCCTTCCCCGTTGCTTTGTTTCATTTTTGAAAACTCCATGGAAATTTTACGCTTTTTCAGACTGCTAGTCGGACCAAGTTGTTCTTATCATTGACCAGCGAAGATGCATGATAAATATGATAAACACTACATCGGATGCAGCTACCAATAAAATAAGATATGAGCTGGTTTAAAAGACCTTCTCCATTTCGTGAAGTGAAACCACAAGAATCGTCGTTATCACCAAAAATGCCATCGCACAAAATACCAACAGGAGACAGCACAGTGGCGGAGTTCCCCGTGAAGCTGTCGACAGACTCGGCGACATGCCTGATGGTGTACAAAAACCATTGGGAGCAAGCAGTCGCGATCATGAGCAAAGCATCACCGCGACCGGGACAGCGACGTACAGAGCATGAGGACGTCGAAGCCATAATGCACTACGTCGACCAGATGATGCTTTTGCTCGTAGAAGAGTACGCCGAAGAAGGCGGACATGGTCCGGTCCTAAATTACTCGCTCACCAATGACATCTTTGAGAAATTATTCCAGTGGAGCAGTCAGACATCGGAGTACTCCACCCGCCTCAAACTTCACGCTCTTAAAATGTACGAGCTTCTCATTAGTCAGTCACAACAGATGCTGCTTGTTCACAAACCAATCATTCGGCCGCTGCTTAAGCTGCTCGTCTCTTGCAACTGTGAACAATATCCGAACTTGCCAATCGAGTCACAGTTGATCCAGGTGCTCCACCAACTTGCTGTTTGTCTGTCGCAAGAAACGCAAGTCTTGGAGTTGTTGTTTGATGCTGGATCAGATCATGGATCAACCAAATTTGTGATGTTTTCACTGCTGATTCCCTACGTACACAAAGAAGGCAGTATTGGGCAACAGGCACGAGATGCATTTCTTCTCATAATGGCACTTTCAGCAAAGCACAATGATATTGGACGATACATCGCAGAAAACTCAGATTTCTGCCCAGTAAGTGAAACCGTATTTTGATCGATTATTGAAAAGCCTAATGAATATATAACAGTGTTTCTAACAGTCATTGGGCATTGGCTAAATAATCACTGTTATAATAATTAAATAATAAAAAATTAATTTTTAAAATCTATATGTGTGCATTGTTTATAATGATTCAAGCAGTAACTTGAATAAGGGTTTCTTTGTAAATCCATTCACAATAAACTGTATTCAATGCATCTGAAATGTATGTCAGACTGTAATTAGAAACTATGTAATTGCTATCTGTATTGGACCTGGGCGCACCACTGTAGTGGTGGTTGAATTGTTCATCAAATTGATATGTTACAAGTATGTCTAATGCATATCAAAAAAACTATATGATTTCTATAAATTTCAGCATAATCTGGCTGTTCTTCTGTTGATTTGATCATTGTCCGCGTAGGTTCTTGCGACAGGTTTGAGTGGTCGTTATTCGGAACTGCCTCGCAAGTTTGACATCCCGTCAGATGATTGGCACCAGTTGACCCAGGAAGACATCGACATGATGCCAGATCTCGTCATGTTTCTCAACTCTCTCGAGTTCTGCAACGCTGTTGTACAGGCAAGTTATTAGTGCTATGTGCGGTACAGTGGCATGCCAATGTACTGGTAGTTTTATTCAGTTTAGAAACCAATACTTTTTTTTAGTCCATATTGATATGTCATTAATCTTCAAATGGTAATGCTTGAATGCCATGTAAAAGTCATTGAATTTCAACAACAAACAAGATATCTGAGGCTTTCCTGCGTGGACAAAATGCATTTGTTTGCAGAGTATGCATTTCCGGAAGAGCAAATCATAAACGTGAAAAAATCCAGTGCGTCGTCGCTGTTAATATCTTTACACACACATATATATATCTCTAAATGAATACATGTGTTTCTTGCACACAGACCAGGCTTATAAATACGTTATAACAAGCAGACACATTTATATCACTTGTGCCACTGTAAGGCTTGTTCGTAAATATGCTTTTATAACTTTGTTTAGTAATTTCGCTTATTTGTTTACCCGATATCAACGTCATTTGCAGATTCACTATTTTAAATATCTCTTTGTAGGTGGCTCATCCACTTGTGAAAGAGCAACTTCTCATGTACATTTACAATGGCTTCTTGGAGCCTGTCCTAGGACCAGCATTGCATCAGGTACGGCAGTCATTTGTTGTATGCTCGATATTGTAATAAGTATACTTTGCTAATTAATATTTAATTTCGCAGTAAGCTTTATTTGATGGTTAAAGTTGCCACTGCAGTACGTTTACTCCATTGCAAAGCGGGTTCGTTGACTTTCGTATTTGTAGTTTGTGAATAGATTTGGTTTGACTGAACCAGAACTAATGCAGTAGTTTGTTTGATGATTTCATAAAATCAAAACAACATATCTGCACAAACGAACATCTTCTTTGTAGCCAATAATGAAAAAACGAATTGTAGACGCAACTTTAATTATACTTCATCAGTGCCATTGTCTGTATGTTGAAATTGATTTGATATCTCAGTTTTTAAGGAGCGTTTGATATTCTTGAATTGGTTGTGTGTTCTTTTTGTTTACTGTAAATGCTGTATATGTATTCACTATGTCATATATACCAGAATAGTGCTCCACTTGGACCACAAAACATTGAAAACTCTCATGTATATAACCATCATCATATTGGATTCATTCGTGAGGAGGGAAGCAATGTGTGGTACATTTCAGTGATTTATTTTTGATTGGTTTTCTTAAACTTTGGCAGAGCGTCATATCGAAGGTAACTGATGACACGGAAATTGTGTGCATCTGTGTGGTTTCTAAGTTCACTGTTCGTGGCTTTGGGTCTGTCTGTAGACGCTGGTCTCGGTGGTAGAGTCGAGAAATAAAGACTTCTTGCTTCTCATTACTGCTACGCAGTAAATTCTCTTGCTTCTTCATAGTGATATCTCTTTTGGGTTGTTTCACATGGTTTAGCGTATATATATATGTGTGTAAAATGTTGATATATGATCACTTAAGAAATGTGATCAATAAAATGTGAAATGGAGAATTATGGATCAGCTATGAACTAGTTTGGTTTTATTTTAAAGAAGAAGTGAACTCTGACCAACTTTTATACTGATTGTCCCGCAGCAGTGTTTTATGCCAATAAAATGTTGAGGACAAAATATTAATAAAAATATAAGAATTAATAATAAAGACGAAGCTGGGTCAGGATTTATAGTTTTGTTACGCAATATTCAGAGAAGAAACACCAAATCTGCATCCGTTTTAATATAAGAAGATTTTGGAATAGTTTGTACCAAATTGAACCATAAGCCTCAGAGTGTGTTGTCATCCAACATACTATAGAATAAAATGGTGGCAAATTTTGCTTTTATTATGCACAAGTTCCTTTTGTGGTGTCGTTATGGCAGCAGCTGTGCTTATATTTTATATATATATATATTTCACTTATGTGATGTCATGAGATAATTTATGTCACCAGCATATTGCTCCTTGTGTGACATTGTAAGATTCCATGAAATTATAATGAAGTAATGGAATTTTGTGTAGTATTTTTTATATTTTCTATAACTTTTTTAGTATAATGTAACAGGGGATGTTGGCATTAAACTGCACTTGTGGTAGAACTAAAGTAGTTGCTTTTATTCCTTGAATGTAGTGATGATGTAATTTCTTGGTTAATCATGTTGGGTATATTTACCTCAAAATTATACAGAGTAAAACAGAAAAGTTTCTTGAGAGGTAAATATACCCAACACGGTTGCTTTTAGTCGTTTCCAATTTCATTCTCATAGAAACAGAAAGCGTTTTAGGGCAGGCCGTTGCTGTGAGTGCCTCGTTTTGTTCAGTTTGTCCACGTTCTGGTCGTTTCAGAATGACATTTTCTTTACAAGTACAAATAATGGCAGGGGCAATGACGATGTCTTTGATGATTGGGAAGCTGAGATGGTACGAATTTTTACCATTTACTGCTGCTGATGCTGCTGTTTCTTTGTCAACTAACTCTGCTCGTATTATTCACTTTTGTCGGGTAACAAACTCTGCTTCTTCTCCAGCAGATTTGGTGTGTTTGTGGACTCTTGGGTTTTTCTGCCATTTTATTTCTTTCTGTGTCAAACAGGAGCAGTAAATAAGCTTTAAAGTTTCATAAAATATCTGAAGTGAAAGTGTGAAGTTGTCAATGCAATAAAGATTAATGTCATCGGAATTAAAATTAACAGAACATTTAAATTGTAATGATGTTTTCAAAGTTAAAGTGGCCTTGTCTGTTCCATTGCCCGATATTATCCTCTCTAGTTAACAGTGGTATTGAGTAGCAGGAAGTAAACTGAATGTACTTGGGTTTTGATTTTGACCATGCAAACTTGCCAAAAATCAAGAGCAACAGCAGGAACATGAGGTTGAATGGTTTGTTTACAATTTGAATGTATTGCAGGTACAACATTCAGATTGTAAACAATGTTTCAGTCTTGTTAAACATAATTTGGCTGGCAGCATGCCGTCAGCATATTTATTCTAGCATTAAAACATTAGATTCAAAATAAGGACCAGACAAGGTTGGTTTAAGAAGTTTGGTAAAATCCTGTCCTTATTAGCATTGTTTTGATTTTAAACATCCCTCACCATGCGTAACTATTTGATGCTTAATATTTTATGTGGATCAATGAAGCCTTTTTTAGCGTTTCTACCATAATATCATCATAAAAATTTGCTTTTTATTCTTCAACCGTGGTGTGGTCAATATTTCTGGAGTTGGTGGTATTATGTTTTCATACAGTGTATGTGATAATTTAATTTCTTCATCGCTTTCGTCAGCTAACTTGTCTACACTGCTTACATACTAGATGCTACTATCTAATATGTTAGGTAGTGAACCTGTCTGTCTAACCAGAGATGTAAGCATATTTGTATGTTTACTTCCAAGTTCTGTATAATGTTTGTACAAGAAATTTTTTGTAATTTTATTTATAGTTTATTATAAATAATTTAGACGCCAGATATAAATATCATTTTTATAAATCATCATTGTGTTAACATTTAATTTTCAGTAAGATGGGTTTATAAATAAAAGAAATATTGTACACTTCCATACATGCGCACTTCCATAAATATATTTGTTGCTGTCATCACTTTTAATATGATAATATTGGAATACAGTGACTAATTATTATATTTGAAATTGTGATATTGTTCGTTAGAGCCACTGAATAATAATAAATAATAAAAGTACTTATATAGCACCTGATCAATTGAAATTGTCTTTGGGTGCTTTACATACATATACACATATAATAGTATTTTACATAAAAAGAAATGCTAACTAAGAAATAAACATGTAAAAAATAGCATTACCTTAAATATAGTTACCAAAAAAAAACAATTTAAAAAGACAGATCATTAAAAACTTTTAAACAGATACATAATTATACTAAGACATTCTTTAAAAACTACTTTAAATACATTCATTTATACAAGAAGAATAACCATAAATATGCTAAGAAACTAATAAAACAAAACATATTTTATCTAAAGAAAGCACATAAAATGTCCTCGTCGGTGAATTATAGACATATTGATACAGTCATACATTTTTGTACCTGAATAAAATAACAAGACATTGAGAGAAATCTCAAATAAAAGCACAAGTACTGTGAACAAAATGTAAAGATAAAAAGTATAAATATAAAAAGTACTTAGGAAAAAGCCACACTTCATTCATGTAGACACATAACTGACATAAGTACATCCATATGACCAAATATAATGACAAAAATACAGCAAAATGGAAACAAATTATGGTATGATTAATAAACTAGATTATTCACATTTAACCTTGTTTCATTTTGAGCAGAATGTTTTACTATATTTTCTCTAAACTTTCAATGAGAAACGATTAATCTCATGATCTCCCATGATGCTTTGCATTTCAAGGACATAATGAGACTGCCAATGTCACTACTCGAGTCTCACTTTCGGGTTTGTATTCATGAATATTCATACCCACTTGAGCATGGTGGTTGTTGTTTGTCATGTGTGTTTTGTGATCTCTTGTGAGATGTCTGTTTATTTTTAAAATAATAAATTAATAAGTTAGACATATATAATGTGGCGTACCATACCCAGGGGAGAACATGTTCTAAGGTGCTAATAAGTTTAAAGAAGTAGAATAAGGTAAATAAATAAGTAAACTGTCCAAGTCATTTAAATTCTTTTAAATCTATAATACATGTTCTTAACATATCATTAACAATAACATGTGCAGTTGGCTGACAGATGTGCCTGATTGTGTTCTGTTGATTATTTTGAGTTTCTGTCCAGTAGAGGATTGGATTTTAATCTGTTTGTGATTCTTCATAGCTGCATGGTTTTATATTAGGATATTATTGATCTAAGTCGAGCATGCGACTGTGGTGTGCTGTTGGTTTTGCTTTTGTTTATTACTTTTCTTTCTTCTGTTTATGTTATTAATCTGGGTGCAGTAACAGTTACTTAAAATAGATTGCTAATTGGGCTGCTTATTATAAAATTTACTCTTATATTGCATATTTGATGGGATTTGATTGATGAAAATCTGTTGTGTGCATGTTGTAGAATATTGTTTGCTATAGTGTTGTATTTATTTTGTTACCGTCCAATACATTATTGTACATAATTTACAGGCTGCAAAATAAAACAAAATAAGACAATAAGGTAGCATTTTATCACACGCAGCTAAATATTACATATGACCGTCGAATAGGCGACTTGCTGAACGCAGAGATTGTAAATGGCGGCCGTTTACATCCGGTTAGCATAGGTAGTGCCGCTGCCTAGCAACCATGAGTGATGAGCGACATGGACAAACATACCTGCGCGTGTTACATCTTACAGACACCGTTATGTGCTATCCCATCGTAGATGCATTATTCCCACATCGGGTGACTATTTTAGCAAATGCCAGCAGTGTTACTGATTATTCAGTTGGGTTCGGGAAAGAAAATGCTAATAAAAATATATGCCAAATGATCCAACTTAGTCCGACAATATCGGTCTTTCCTTGCCGTCGGCGTCAGGCTTCAAATTCTGTTGGTGTTGCCTTGTCCACAACTTGTCCGCTGTGTGCTGCCCCTGATTAAACTAGTCATTTCGTCTGATGACTTTGCAGTTGATCTACAAAATCACAGTAATTGTTTCTAATAATGGCACATTTAGTTTAGCGTTTAATTTAAATGAGAGGCGGCTTGTTTTCTTTATGAAATAAAGCCACTTACTATGTGCCATAACTCTCTCAACACTAAGGGATGGCCGCATAGGTTCACAAAATTCTCAAAAGTATATATTCGGGTAGCTTGGTCATCATAAGGGAAAAAATCACTACATTGGTGTCACCTTTTGAGTAGAACAAGTATTAATGCACATTGATGCTAATGTGATATCAGAAATACGCAGCATGGTGGATAATTTATTAATTTCTGGTAATCTTGTTGTGAACATTGATTGGATCTGATGGGTATTATATATATATATATATATGTGTGTGTGTGTTGGCTATTGTTTTTTATTTCTCAAAATCTTAAGGCTTACCCCATATATTGGTGGGGTAGTGGTTTGAATCAGTATGAAGGACAATATGTTTCTTCTGGTTTTTTGTACTTCTGAAACCATCTCTAACAACCTAAGACCAAACTTGAAACTTGAACGTCACTTAAAAATGCAAATCAGGCTGATTGACCAATTCTGATTACACCATTTTATGAAGTTTACTATTTCGGGGCAGATAACTGTAATTTTACAACTTCATATCTACATGTTTCAAGCAATATATCTTTTCTCTTTAATTTATCTAATTACGTACAGTTTCTTTCGTATTTTGTATGGATGACTTTATTTTGATCTAGACTTGTTTTCTTCATTATATGTATAATGTTTGAAATAAATTGATTGAGTGATTTATTTTATCATTTGTAATATTTGCAGAGTTCAATGGATGAAGTGATAGCTGCAACTGCCTACCTGGAGTTGTTTATTCGGCGTATCACCGAACCAGCTCTGATGCGGATATTCCTACAGTTCCTCATCACAGGCAAACACGATGGAATCATCATACTAGAATCACTGATCACACGCATCAATAGTGGATCGCGGGTACGAGTAGGAACTACATTGAACAGCAGGCTTGTTGGAGCATGAAAATAGCAATGACGTTAATGTTTTTCAACTGTCTGATTTCATTTTATCCAAGATACAGTAAATCCGTCATTGTCAATATGGATTTTCATTGTTGATGTCATGATTTATGTAGATATATGCAGAAATGTTTAGTGTGTATACATTTTTGTAATTTTAATTTTTAAGTGTCATCAAAAGTCTTCATTAAATTAAGTACTAGTAATATGTGTGGTTGGCTTTAAAAAAATACTTTTTGCTAAAATCATCAAAAGAATTGACTTCGATCATTAATCGGGTAAATTGTTTGCTGAAGTTGACCAGATCTCCTAATAAAACGTAAAAAGTATCCGTGGATGAACTAACATGTCGTAGTTGTGGTAGGTTAAGTTTCTCATGAAATTGAATTGCAAGTGCAGCTGAATTGTATGTTTGCCAGAGTTACTGTGACATGTTTGTTTTCCTGCTCCCAACAGTGGAATCAGTTTTTTTAAACTCAGTTGTAATAAGTAACTCATGGAGTGCAGCGGAGCAGTGGCTGGAAAGTCAGGCTCTCAATCAAGAGAACCCGTTTTTAAATCATGTGCTGCCATTTCAAACCTTGGACAAGTTAGTTCACTCTACGTTGCTCCAGTTGACTCAGCTGTATGAATGAGTACCTGGCTATAGACATTGGTGGATATTTGTATGAATACTCTTATGCATTAATTGCAGCATGGCTGAATGCTTCCCAGAGAAATTGAGATGGTGTTCGACTGAACAGGTCTGCCAGGAAGTGATGCATGAAGTGCTTTGAGCAGTCCTATAGACGGGATACTGCACTGTATAAGAACTTACCCTTACCTTATTTCATGTGACTTGATGTTTGTTCTCTGTCTTAGTTGTGCATGGTGTCTCTGTCACTCTTCAACACTCTGGTTGATCTACACTGCGAGGATGTCATGTTCCAACTCATCTTCAGGTAAGACAACAATCTGCAGCCACTATCACTCATAACAGAGAGTGTCTGTAAGGGGCCTGATCATGACTCCCTTCCCGATCGCGTCACGCACTCGGTTCGATTGTTGGACAATCAAACCTAGTAGTACATGGCGCCATCGGGGCTCTTGCAGACACTAGTATACACCTGTTGAACTATACTGGGTTTGATTATACACGACACAGAGTTTGTAGATATGCATTGCATTGTATGTGAACACAACCAGACACAGTGTAACACATTTCACACGTTTAATTTAAAAGTTTATTTAGAACTATCTTGTGCAGAATTAAATGATATTTAAGATAAGCACAACTTGCAACATTAGGAAATGATGTACACAAAAGTTAAATATGAAAACTAGGTGCGCCCATATCTAGGCAGGCCTTTAGCCAGAAATAATTCTTGACCAGTCTTGAATTAATCAAAATTGTACCTTTTTAGCACGTGAACGGCTTCCATGGAAGTCATTTACATCAATCACAGCCATTGTTGTTTAGTTTAGTTTTTCAATGTCAAACCAGAGTAATTTGAGCCATTTATTTAATTAATACTGGTCCATTCGATTTGTTTCACTACCAGTCGTGCCAATGATAGTCATTAAGGTGGGCCCCTAGACTTGGAACTATAAGTTAATCTAGTGGCCAGCTGGTTCCCTCTAATTCCACCCGTCGTATCAGTTATAATTGCCCATCTTGACCAGTCATCTAGTAGTTTGTTGTTTCAGATACCTCATCCCCTGTACCCACGTTATGGTCAGTCAGCGGAGATCAGTCCGTGATGTCGACATGTACGGCAAAACTGCCGAGAAACTTCTCTCCCTCACACCAGCGTGTTGTCGTAAGAACTCCACAGGCAGCCTCACAGACACTCCACCAGAGGGCTCCTGTATGTCAACATCGAGAGAGCCATCTAGTGGTGGCAGTTCGAGGTAGGTTTTGATAACGGTGTGTAGTTGAGTGACAGTTTTTATTTCTGAAGGTGGAAGGTCTCGGAGCTGAGGATTGTTTCACTAAGCTATTGAACTCATAACAAAATCCACCATTAGAGAGAATCTGTTGTTAAATTAAGGAGCTTTTTAAATGCCAGATGTTACTGCCATTTTATTGAGGACACTATTTCTGTGTTACTCTGGTGAGAGTGACCCAGAGGAGTGAAGTGGCCCCGTCACTGTAACATCAGACTCTCAATTGACTCATAAAGACTATATAAGAACTTACCTTAGCTTTTTTTGATGTTGATAATTTTCAGTATACAGGATCACTGTTAAGAAGCAAAGATTTGTTTTCAAAAGCATAACCAGGCTCTTGAGCTCATAAAAGTGTTTGTGAAATTATCCCTAGGTTTCAAAAAAGGTACTACAGTGTTGACAAAAACTGGTTCTGGATAAGACAACATGCTTTTGACTGAACATTGACTTTCTTATGGAAATTGGTATTTTATAATTTCAGGCAAATAATAAATTAACTGCTTCAATCCGAAGATTTTAATATATAATAGGTCAAATATATGTTACTGTGAGGCATTAGTGAGTGTGTTGTATTATGCTTTTGGATCATATCAGTCTATGTTGTTTGCTTTCAATTTGTGCTTGCTGTCAGCTATCGCACACTTCAGGGAAGAACTAACTCTTGAATGAACAGATATATACATGTATATGTGTGTGCTTGCATGTGTTCATGCACACACATATATATACATGTATATGTGTGTGCTTGCATGTATACACACACACACACACACACACACACACACACACACACACACACACACACACACACACACACACACACATACACACACACACACACACACACACACACATATACATGTATATGTGTGTGCTTGCATGTACACACACACACACACACACACACACACACACACACACACACACACACACACACACACACACACACACACACACACACACACACACACACACACACACACACATATACAAGTATATGTGTGTGCTTGCATGTGTACACACACACACATATATATATATGTGTGTGTTTATAATACATAAATATATTTACAGTACAACACCTCTAAACAGCCTCCTAAGGGACCGAAATGAAAGACATTATTAAAAGGGTGGCCTGAATAGAAAGGTCAGATAAACAGATGTGCCGTTCTGGCACTACTTTGTACACAAATATGCATATCACCTACAAATGTGTTCAGTGTTATTGTTATTATTAAGCTTTTTTAATATTATAATTTTTGGCAATTAAATACCTGGCAATTAATTTGCTATGGACATCTGTAATAACTATGATATTCTGTGTGAAATCGATGCTGAGGTCAGGTCATTTTATACTCTTATAACTGGCTGTATTATGGAGTAGAGGTTATGAGAATTAGTTTAAAACAGATTTCAGTAGAAACATCAAACAAACTGCGACAGTGTGCCACTTTCAAGAGGTGGCCAATTCTGAGAGGTGGCTGGTTTGAGGTGTTCTGCTGTATACCTGGTGTAATAACAGCTTCACTGCAGCGTTGTCTTGTCCATGCCAGTTTATCCAATGGCTTGTGGTAGCAGGAACAAGGTGTGATTTGACATGGAATTACCTTTTATAGCAGGCACAAAAACAAAAGCCAATATATCTGAACAATGGCAGCCATAGTAGTGCAGTAAGTTTGGTGAACAGAGGAGAAATTAATGTAAAAACCTATGATAAATTGCAGATCCTAAACCTTGTTTTCTGAAGATTAAAGGGAAGCAATCTGATCCTATCCCTGGAATTAGCTGGTGTAGTAATCTTACAGGAAGTCGCTGTGTTGAACATGGGAAAATGGGAAATTGTTGAACATCAAAGGGTATTGTGGTTGACTCAGCCCACCTCGGCCGTATTGCCAATACAGCTTGTTTTGAAACTGGATGTTTTATTTGTTATTTCAACATCATCCAGGGTCATGCCTTCCAAATGTTGCTATGGGCTTATTAAACACAATTTGGTGGGCAGTAAACCTTCAACATACTTATCATAATCTTAAAAATATTATATTAATTAATTTAATAAATGAAAACCTAGGAACAGTTTGCTCCTTTTAAGACTTTGAATTGTATTAATTCTAGCCAGTTCCTCTGTTTCCATATCATTTGTTATTTATATATGTACGGTGTCAGCTTTGCTGGTTGTACGTATTTTGCAGTCATACTATGCAGAATACCTGCTTTGCATGTCTAACCTAACATTCCACTTCCTCTTCTAATGCATGCTGGGATTGGCACGTTGGTGTGGGTGTATTCTCATCTTTCAGTGCTGACACACCACTCCCAGTGCTTCCACCTACTGGCAATGCTAAGAAAACTAAACGATACTATTTCCGGAGAAAACCCAAGTCCCCCATTCAAGTCTACACCCCCGAGACAGTGGCGCACTCTGGTGTAAATTGCAGTGAGATGTCAAAGGTCACTGAAAGGTAACCTGCTAGCCGAAAAGTTGTTACGTTACCAATATTGGTGAATCCCCTTCACGTTGACTCATATATACAGTGCGTAGTAATTTGATGATCACAAAATGCATAATTCTTTATGTTCTTATTTTGTGGTTGTTTTTGTAAAATGTCTGAAAAAAAATCTGAATTAATTACCTTTTTCATACCAAAATATGCTGCACGCTGACAAATGTTTGTCTCTCTGAAAGGTTTGCATTTCTGTCAATGTAATGTGTGCTAATTCAAACCTCTTTGCGCTTACTTGTTCGTTTTTGGTTAGATGTTGTCAGTTCGTAACATTGTCAACAAAATGCCAGCTTTCAATCTATTAATTTGTGTGCTTGCTCCACATGATAACATTCATCTAACACTGATATATTCTGTCTGCACTCTAACCTTCTGTGTTATATTCATTCATCTGCTTTGCCCAGCTTTTATGATCTCATGCTTACGATGCATACTCACACAACATTACTGGTGCTGGGGTCTGTTGTGTCACTAATACACCCGTTAAATGCATAATACACCCCCTAGGCCATTAGCCAGAAATGTCTGTTAGAGTGCGAATGGCTTGCGGCGTGGAAGCCATTGATGTCAATCAGCCATTCTTGGCCTGTTTAGTTTGTTTTTCAGTGACAAACCAGTATCATTTTAGCCATTTATTTAAGTAATACTGATTTATTCGATTGGCTTCTCTACCAGTTGTGCCAATGACAGTCATTACTGTGGGTCCGTAGACTTGGAACTATCAGTTAATATATTGGGCAGCTGTCCCTCTCTAAATTCCTCTAAAATCTTGTTGTAATTACCCAGTCATCCGCCAGTCTTGAAGATGGGCAGACTGGTCTGGCTAAGCCTTTATACCCCCCCTGATCTCAGACAACATGTGTCATGTCCATAAAATAATTAAATAGTACAGTAATGCGGCTGCACATTAAATTCTAACTGTGGTGGGTCACAAAAATGCACAGTGAATGAATGTCTTAAACAGAGAACAATTAGATACACTCAACCAGCAATGTATCTGACTTGATGAATGTATTGTTACCCTGGATAAACAACCATCTCGGACCTTTATCACATGGTACTTAGCCAGATTCCTTGTTTTTATACATATTCAACATCTAGCCTATAATTTATTTGCCAATAGCATAAATGCACATGCAATACGTTAGTCATATGCAGCTGCAAACAGCCAAGAGTCTGTCCGCAAAAGTATGTAAAGTATCCTATGATATAAACCACAAGACGTCTGATTTTTAAATATCATTGGTCAAAAAATGGGCTGTCATAATGTCTGCAGAGGTGTGTAAAAATATGCAGTGGTACGTCTTTTTTTGCAGGGGTACATTAACGAATTATATATCCATTGACACATTTTGCCTTGAATGTTGGGGGTTGGGTTGGGCTGTTGGCTGTGTCATGCAATTCATGGGTGTATATTGGCATGACAGGTTGTCTAACAAATTATGGTCAAATAAAAATCTGTAAAATGAAAATATGTGTAAAAATGACCCATAGTAACAGTTTGTTACACAAGAACACTGTTTTAGTAATGCCACATGACAGATGTTAGATAGTATCAGGAAAAACTGCAAGAGAGGAAATTCTGAATACGCATACACACACACACACACACACACACACACACACACACACACACACACACACACACACACACACACACACATTATTGATTGTGAAAGTGTTTATTGTGATGTTTGACTAAATATACAGTTTAGTTAACTGCTATTAGTTTAACATATATCAGCTAGGTTTGTAATAAAGCATTACATCGCTGGGACCGAGACACATAGAACGTGTAATCATTACATCTCTAAGTTATGTAGTAACTTTGTATGTCAGAACAAACATAACAGTTATTACATATTGTGAATTCATCTTTATTCATGTTCTAATTTGCATACGATTCGTACACTTACAGAAGCGGATCTCCCATCAGCATCAACCACTCAAGATATTTATACGACAACGATTACCTGCAGTATTTGGCATCGGCACGACTTGGCGTACAACAGTGTTCTGTCGACACCTCTGATTGGTCGTCTCCCTACGATGGAGAGAACCCATCCCCGGATAGCTTCGTCTTAACTACTGCTGACGTCACCATCAAAGACACGTCTGATTCGTCCCTCGCTGAAAGATTAGACTCATCGACTGATGATATTGTTGAGAAATCAAAGGCAGCTACTGGTGGTTCTTCGGGGTTAAATTCTTCAGGTGGTGATCTCAGTAGAAGGGCCGTTAATAATTCTCAGTTGGATGAGACCAGTCCGAGTCAAATCGACAGGAAAGACGGGGAACTTGTTTCAGTCGCGAGCAACGGCAGAACGTTTAAAATGTCCGATGGCGTCGACAAAACATTGCCAGCTGTGGATTGCTATGCTGAATCTGTGACATCAGAGGCAGACAGCGCCCTCTCTGGGGAATCATCAGCAGCTGATAACCTGCAGGTGCCGAGCGAAGACATGCTACGAAACGATTCTCCGATGAATGATAATTTTGACAACGCCGATTTTCACGCGTTTCTTCAGACGTTGCGTAGTGTGAAAACACCGGTAGAATTCTGTGAAGACATTGAGGCTAGTCTTAATGAGATGGATTCGCTCATCCGTGACTTTGAAAAGGCAGATGTCGTCACTGCGGATACCTGCATGGAGTCCGGAACAGATGAACTGCCAACGTTCATTTCGACAAATTTACACAAGGTAACTAGCGTTGACGCACGACCTAGAAACACTGCATGCTCGAAGGCATCTGAAGGCAACATCTGTGAATCTGCTTCTGCTACAGTTTTGGTGGGTTCGGTCAAAACAAACAGTCTATCTTCCAACACGGGGACGAATGAAATCGCATCAACAAAGACATTTGAAAAACAAGCTCATGTGCTCAGCAATGGCACTGTCGACATAGATACCGGTGGTGCCGGCGATGCCACTGTTGCTGTGTCAAAACGACCAAAGTTTAGTGGTGATCATCAGGAGGCAGCACTAGCTTTCACACCGACAAAATACAAACTTGGCACTCCAAACATAGGTGAGTTGTAGAACTGAATCGCTAATTGTATTGATAAGTTTAATTTTATCCTAGGTATCTTTCTATTTTGATATGTTTATTATATATATTTTGTAAACAAATTAATTATGCCATGGTATACTTTAAAATTACAATAGTTGACAACACCAACACAGAGACACGCGTGCATAGTCATACGGTGAATTCATGTGAAGATTCCGATTTTGTGAATCACTTGAATTGATTCATGGACAAGTAGTAAATAAGTTAATAGTGTGTCTATTCACTTCATCAAAGTTACATACAAAAGTTGCACAAATGCGCTGGCAATAAGCTTAGCATGTTGTAGTGGATAATAATACAATTAATTTATATAGCGTCGATCAATCAGGTGCTTTACATGTGTACTCAGATACTGTGTCAGTTTGCGTTTTCACAGTCCGGTGAAAATTAGGCAAGTGAAAAAAGTGTAATTGAGGAAGCAACTTTAACATGATTTATCCAATCCATTTCAGGTCCGTTCTTATCTACACTGCTGCAGAAGCTGGAGGGACTCATGCAGAATTCACTCTACGTGAACCTGCTGTGTACGGGGTTGATAGCGCGCCTGGCTGCCTACCCTCAACCCCTCCTACGGTCCCTCCTTCTCAACCACACCCTCGTCTTTCAACCCACCGTCAAGTCTCTTATTCAGGTAAATGCAAATATATTTAAATTGATAATAAATAATATGTGATGTGCCACAACAAAGTGTGTATTAAAGATGAGTTGTGAAATGGAGTTTTGTACGTTTTTTTAATTCCACAGATCGTAAGCTTTAAAAAAGGTACCTCATTTTCTTAATTATATTCACCTAGGTTTTTATTTATTGCAAAAATTGACGCAAACCTTTAAAAGTGATGCTTTGAGAAACTGGCTCATTTTGACTCGTATTGTTTAATGTTTTTATCTGTGGGTTCATAAATGCAAGTATTTTATTAGTTTTGAATTATTTGTCAGTGAAAGTAAACAGGACATTGACAGGCGAGATTAATAGGTAGGCATTTCTGCCAGAATAAAGAACTAGATGGGACATGACCTCGACAGCTGTCTTTGGATCACATGTGTGATAGGCCTATGGGACTGAACACCCGGCTCATTGGGGCTGTATCAGTTGATGTATTGATTGCCATCACTCTTCGTCCGCCGTCCGCCGTTAGCTGCCGTATCTCAGAAACCGTTCAGCAACTTTTTCTCTAATTTTGTATAGACATATCTTAGGGCACTGCCACTATGCACGAGAAATCTGTATTTGATTGAATCATTTTAAGGGCTCCCTATGGCCTCCAAGGACCCCAAAACTTGTAAAAATGTAACATTTGGCCTATTTTTTCAAAAACTGTTCAGCAACTTTTTTTCTAATTTTGCATAGATGTATCTTAGTGTGCTGCCACTATATACAAGAAATCTGTATTTGATTGAATCATTCTAAGGGGCCTCCAAAGTGCAAAAGTTTTACATTATCTAGTGATGTGGTTTTGAGAAGGGCCCTTGAGACCACCCCAACAGTAGATGTTGTGTATTGTGCCACAAAGTCAACAGCTGTGACTAATCTCTACAGCCTAGTCCATTGAGACCTTGACTAATCTTTAATTGGTCACAGCACCCAGGCAGAGTAGACACACTTGACCCCTGTTAGACTGAACATTTTTAAACTGTATCTTCAAAACTATTGATTTTCTATAATTGTAAGTTGTGTTTATTTTGATGTTCATTTAATTATTATAAAATGATGTGACTGTGGTGTCTATTGGTTAAAGATGTATTGTCTGTAGAAACCTGTAGATGACAAACAGAAAATTAATATTTTGTCACCTGAAAATTAATATTCTGGACAACTATAGACATATATATGGACAACTATAGAGTGAAATATCCTACACTTTATTTATATCAAATGCATTCTACTGTTCTGTTTACGCTTGCCATGCCTTGTGTAGACATGGTACTGTGTAAATCAATTGTATCAATATAGACTAATAATTACAGATTCACAATATAGTTGACACCTGAAACAACCAAATGTCAACCATTAGAAGAGTTGACATAGTTCCGCTATACACAAGCAAGAAATCTGTATTTGATTGAATCATTCTAGTGTCATCAGCATATAGTAGAACTACATTTCTACATCATCATCACTAAGGTTGTTGTAAATTTAACCAGCTGCCATGTCAAGTCCGTTATAATTGTGACTAACAGTGTTCAAAATTATTCAGGTAAATAGCAAATAACAAAGGACACAAGTTTTCTCCTTGCCATACCTCTACACATGAGAAGAAGGCTGACAGAGCCTGGCCCTGATTTATACATGATTTAGCATTTTTGTACATGTTGTATACAACTTTCAACACAATACCATTAATACCGAATGAAATTATCTTAGACCACAGGGAGGACCGGTCTACTAAATCAAATGCTTTCTTATAATCGATGAAGGCACAATAAAGCCTTTTACGTTGAGACAAATACAATTCAACCAATACCCCTATTTGAACACTGCCTGTTCTTCACCTATTACATTCGCTTTGTTTAGGTATGTGGTCAGTCTGGTGTTCTGAACAATCACTAAGGATTAATGAACACTTGTGCAGAATGTCACCCAGTTGGCAGGTTTAATTGATCTATTCAGCAATGATGACACTGCTTAGGCCTCACTCTGGACACTGTCACTCACAGAGTTGTGTAGTTGGTGCATTGAGCTAATCTACTTGACCATGAATCAGTGGTGGCTCTGGTTGTGTATTACACCCAGCTGTGGAGCTAAGATTCTCTGCCTGCTATTGTTTGATGGAAACTGTGACTAATCTGTAATTGGTCACTGGCAGTAGATTGTGTCAACAGACAGCATTAAGCCACAAACCCCTGTTAAACTGGACAGTTGCCTGTAGGTTTTAAACTGTGTCAAACAGTGAGTCTACTTTTTGCTCTCAGATAATCTGTCCTCTTAGTTTTACACATGAAGACATAATCTGGCATAACTTGATAAGTCTTTGTAGCAGCACATTTGTACTTCCAACATAACATACATATTACATACTGTGTGCCACATTTGAATGTTGTGCATGTAATATTTCCATGCAATCCATTTGCATATATAATGTAAAACTTCAACAGCCGTTTTCTTCATTTTCACTTTTTGACCCCTACCATGTTCAATGCTCCATAACTTTGCAATTTTTGTAGCAGTCATATTTTTTGAAACCGTGTAAAGCACCCTACCAAACCTTTACAAGGATGTAAGAAAACAATGTTACTATTTTTCCGACTTATCACTCATTTGGTCAGCCGGGGTCACATATAGACGTATTAGTCCAAAGGACTTCAGGGCCACTTGGCCCATTTTTTATCAGTCTGAATTTATTTTAGGGGCAGTTGAAACATACATTGTCCAACTCCGCACAGTCATTACGGTATGTTATATCGGTGATCTTTCATGATGTGTTAATTTCATGTTACAGGTCCTTAGTTCCGTGAAGCATAAGGTCGACTGCTTTGCATATTCGGTGAGCGATTTTGACAAGCTGATGACGAAAGCTCGTACCTTCCTCGCATGGAGAGAGGGCGCCATCTCTGACCCACGGGGCATGGGGCAGAACACCCCACCCCCTAGTGTAGCAGCAGAGACACACCCAAACAAAGGTAACAACATGTGGTTCAGTGTATGCAAACCAGTTCTTTTTAACATATCAAATACATGATTTTACTTTGTAGTTGTAGTCTAGACAAGATAGAATCACGTATTGGATATGTCAGAGAGAACTGGTTTGCATAGAAATGAACTATCCCGAACAAAGGTAACACCATGTGGTTCATTAGTTCTAATACTGATATGTTTAAATCTCCTGCCACAATTAAATTTAGCCCATTGCAGATTGTGTTCGTTGATGCTTAAATTTGTTGTGTGAGATAGGTTGTTAATATGTGCAGTTGGTTAATAAAAGTTTTTAAAATCATCAAAATATTGAAGTTTCATCATCAGATTTCATTACTTGTGAAAGTTTGAATAGCCCTATGGGTGATCACATAAATTCGCAAAGTTCCAGCGTTACATATGGGTCAGTGGTGGGCTTATTGCCGGGAAATAAATTGCTAGTGGTGCCACCTATTGAGTGGAACAGATATGAATGCACGTCTACACTACTGTTGTGAATATCAGACCCTGGTGGACAATGTATTGGCAACCATGTCGCGTCAGTTTAATCTGATGGCTGTTGGCTGTGGTTTAGGGAGTCGTTTTGGATCGCTCGAAATGACAAGTTCACACCACATTGGTGGGGATTGTAGAGGCTGGAACCAATGCGAAACGCTAGACGTTTTTCATTTCTGGACTTTGTAAACATGTAAGACCACCCCATGTGGAAGAGTATACTTAGCCACATAATGTTTGTTTGTTTTTCAGTAACATCTTAGCCAGACTCGGTCAATAAATTACTAGAATTGATAGAAGATCTGGTTTCCCGGTTGTTGATACTGTATGTAGTTGCCTCTCAAAAAACTTGTTTTTGGTGATCTGTATATGACAAATATGAATCACCAAAAACAAATTTCTTGAGAGGTAACTGTACAGTAATAAGTTACTAGTTTGTGCAATGATTTCACCAAAACTAAATAACTTACTGATTGATTTCTTAATTGGTTAATGTCTCTGTTTCAGAGCGCCGAAGTACATTTGGCGACTTCTTCTCGCGCCGCAACTCACTCACTTCGATGCGAGACTGGGCGAAGGGTCGAGAGTCTCCGCGTCGCCTCCTCCGAGAGTCGTCAGGTTTCCGCTACATCAATCACCCCTCACGCGGTTCCTCGCCCCAGCCGACAGACAGCACCGTATCCAGTCGGGAAACCTTGAAGACGAAGAACGCCGTCTACTGCGCACTCATTCTCGAGGAGTTTATGAAGGAACTGGCAGCGATTTCGCAAGAGCATGCTGTCATCAATCTGCAGGCCCGCACCAATATGTGATAGTAATGCAGACAAGATTGTTCTGTACCGCAACTAGGCTGTAACAATCTGTAACGATCTGTATCGATACAAGAAACCATGATGTGATGTGTGTTGCGATGCATGATGATACATGTTTTAGATAAACAGTTATTTGCACAGCTGAGCTCTGTAAAGTATGGTGCACCTACACAAATTTTAAAAGACAGGAATAACTAAAATCTAACAGATCATACATAAAATATTCCTAGAGATCTCATAAATGGTAATTTAAAAATAGATTAAACATGCCCTATGACTAAGTGGTTTTGACATGCGCAGTTGTATCAAATGGGTAAACTGGAATCGGTTTCCAGTGCCTGCTTTTAGCAACTGTCAACACAGTAAAACTTTGGAAATTTATTTGCATGTATCGTATATGTATCTTGATACTTTTAAAACAGATCATGTGAGAAATGTGTCGTGATACATCGATGCATCAACAAATTGTTACAGCCCTAACCATAATGCTTTTTGCTGATCATTTTTTAAAAGTTTATCTTGTGCTGTCTTTGGGTATTTTAAAACCCTTTTCAAATCACAAGCACATTTGTTTCACAGTCTCGCATGACCAGGTGTGTCTGTGTAAGACGTTTGTCATTAATGTCATGTTCATGACGGCTAGTGAAACTGGCGTAAGTAACTTGCTTGTATCTTTATGTGTTTTTGAGAAAATGTGGCACTTCTATTTTTACAGGATCTATTTAGGGATGATAGAAACAAGCCCTTAAGTCGAATGAGTAAGATGTGACTGTTTTTCAACAGGTAAGTCTGTTGCATTGCTACAGGTCTTGTATGTCCTTCATAAAGGCAGTACAGCAGTGCATATTAAGGCACATTCGAAGTGCTAACAATCAACATAGCTTGCATGTGGCATATTGCTGTGGGAACCTTACTGCCACAAATCAGGGTTGAAATTGAAAGTGCAGGCTTTTTATGCTTTTTTAAAGCTACAAGCTTTGCAGTTTTAAAACTAAACTAAAACATAAAAAGGTGGATTAATTAATTTCTTTGAAGCAGGTATATATGGCTTCAATTTGCATATCGGCAGCATGGAACGAAAAAATGTTATGTTCTAAACATTAGTGTGAGGTAGGATACATGCGCCATAGTCTGGTTATATATTTTCATGAGTATGCTGCGGAAATGTGTGTGACGTATCTTTGTTAAGGGTTACTAAATGAGAACAAGTATATTTTAACTGAAAAACTTACAATTTCTTGTCTGTTTCTATGCATATCAATTGGTTATCTGTTTGTTTTATTTGCCACATGTTTATTATGTTTCTGTATTGTTTGATTTTTAAACAAAACACAGCATTTAATATTTGTATTACGCCGTGGCTGGCTTGCTCAAACTAGTTTCTTGAATGCTTATGTTGCCAAATTACTGATTTTCTGAGGTGTTGTGATTTATTTATCGTAGTACAAAATCAACAATTGTAAATAAGTAATCACTGTACATTAAATCAAACATTTTATTATCATTGCAATTTGAGCATATTTTTCGTGATTATCTTTCAGTTACATAGATTCGTTTGATAGTTATTGTGACATCGAATTATAGTAGAGATGGTCATCAAGCGAATGGTCTGTTATTTTAGAATTTGAAAGCCTGTTTCCAAGATCGTATTGTTTGTAACAAGATGCTCTGATGAGCGGTTGTTATATGTTCCTGCTAATGCTATATGTTATGCATGACGTTGGTCCAACCAGAAATCAAATTTCTCAACTATAATTCGTCTTTCTGATACTGTCTACTAAGGTTTTTTAATTCTTTGATTCACCTATGTGGAGATGCAGTACAAAGTGTACATTTAGGTTTACTTGAAGCTGTTATAAAATTATTGTAATTGGCCAGATGTGACTGCTAAATTTATATATTTGTTGACGTTTTGAGTGGAAACGGAGAGTTGTATACTTCTAATGCAAACATGTTTGAAATGCACAAAAGTTGAAGATATAAATCGATGGGTGTTTCATGCGCTCAAGAATGTTAAGCAAAATTGTGTATTATATTTCTGCTGAAAGATTGCCAGTGGTAATGCAGAGACAACTCTGTTATCACAAAACGGAGGTTTGTGTTGTTCAAAATATAATTTTTAATGTATTCAACGATAACATGCTGATTGCACGATGTTGATATTTCTGTTGATTCTTGCATAGACATTAACAGTGACATTATGTTCAACATTAATTTTACCTGACGGTCCTTAATTTTGAAGGCGGCACCCGTGCGTTTTTAGACCACACAAACACCTCCCTTGAAGCTCGGAAAAATCCTGTAAATGCACACTCCTTGAATTTCATTTGAAACACCCATTTGTAATTCCACCCACCCCTAATACTCGTCAACTGGTCAAGCAGAACTCCAACCTCAACGGGGTTTAGGTGTAAACGCATCCTTTATACATCCACCAGCCTGTGTATGTTTTTGTGGAAATTATTGGATGACCATCTCACTGGTCAATTCATAATGGACATAGTCCGGGAATCGCTTCCTTGTCCGTACTGTCATCTTTTGAACATCGCGTTATAAAGCGGAACATAATTATGTACATTATATTCTGGTCTTGCGACGTGGGATGAAGACGCCCATCTTGTAATGGCCGCGCTTCGACCACGGGCTAATAAACACCTGTGGTTGAGTTGCGTGCCATACGCTTAGGCATGTTATTTGCATTTCTACACATTTAATTTGTGTCGGTTGCATTAATTTTGTGCAGTGTGACTTTTTATCGAAAGCGTGTTGGCGTGGCCGCATGGAATTAAATCAGCTTGTCGTTTTCGCATATTCTCGTTGTCAGATTGTCGCGTCGTTAAAAGCAAGTATTACATTGTCATTACTCCGTGTACCTTTCATTATATTTGTGAAATTACACATCCTGTGTTATTGTTGGTGATTAAATAACGGATGGATTATTAGGATTAGAACTTCTGTTGGCACTGGAACTCCAAGTTACGAGTACACATAAATGACGGATCAAAAAACTAACGTCACAATAATATTAATTAAATTATGCACATGACCACCGTCACTTATTGCTTAAACAACTTTGTGCCATAAGTATTTGTTGCTAAGAAAACAATTTGGGGCCAGTATTTCGACAAAATATACGACGTAATGTCCGACAAATTCAAATGTGCGTCAACCATTTCTGTAAACTAGACGGACCTTGTTGCTTGGCAATAGGTCACGTGATGGACACATAGATAGTTATTAGGCCTACTGAGCGACGGTAAACCTCTCACTCGAGGACGGCTAATACACACCAGATTCAACTAACGTGACACGATTGCCAATGCGTTAGCCACCATGCCTGGTTCTGTTATATAGACTTACCTATAATATGATTCTGATGGCATACGCAACTGAGAGTGGCATTCCATAGGCTGGACGTATTTCAAACATGCGACCCGATTGGTCGAGTCAAAAGTTTTGGAGGGTTCTATAAAACGATTTGTTTTAAAGAACGCCTGTAAAAGTTTTGGTGTGACTGCGGTGCATTCACAGACGCAGATATTATGTCGATCAACATCGTCACTTTAACAACGTGACTGGTTTCGTACCGGTTCTCACGAAAGCTGAATGGGCCATTCTGGCGTCTTCAAACAGAGCGGACTCTTTTTAAATACATCTCTAAATTAATGCATGTAGACCATGCTATGTTCTACCAAGTTATGTTATCACATTGGCGCCATGTGCTTTGATGCATCCGCCGGAAAAGACAACGGAAATGTAATAAGCGCAGAGCATTACGGGAAATACCGCAATCATTTGGAGTAATATTGACCACGATTTAACCATAGCGACGTCGCATGCTTTCCTCGTTTCTAATTAGTAGAACACTTCTTTGAACGTGCCACTAAATAACTATTGAGTTAAGGAGCGTAGGCCCTGTGTATCCGCCGCTAACGCTGTCCACTTGGTAGTGTGTATTATCTTGAAGTCTGCTGAAGCAATTTTCCACTCGACCGGTTCGGGTGAGTTCCGACATGGAGCAGTCATGACACCATTGTTTTACAGTCGAGAGCAGTGCTGGTATGTAACGAAGTAAATTTACTTTGTTACAGTACTTAAGTACATTTTTTTGAAATATACTTGTAACGAAGTACATTTTTAGATATTACTTTTTACTTGTAACGAAGTACAATTATCTGTACTTTTTTACTTTCTACTTCCATATATTTAGTTACTTTTTATGTTATAACACCAGGGATGAAGCAGTTTCACCGGGCTTTTGTTTGCATTGGTAAATCCTTGACTGACTACACTTTGGAGGAATCATGGCTTCTGTTGTGCTAGCCCTGATGTTTACAAGTAGGTGATATTGGCACAGTGTGATTGCTACCTGGGATTCAATGGTCCTTTGAAGCTTAGTCCTCAGCCAAAACCCCTTTTCACACAAGGCAATGGGGCAGGCCTCGTTGGCTTCTCATTCATTCACTGATCAATTGCTGGGGAATGTTTGACCAGCACTTCATCTTGTAATACCTACTTTAGTTAGTGGCTACAGCACACTGCTGCCCTTATGACTCCCAGAAGTGTGAAAAACATCCTGATGCATTTGTCTTGAGTCAATCAGACAGAGTGAGGTGAACGATACGATATGCCATACGGGTCTGTTAATGGTTGTAAGACAGTTTAATAACATTTGCATTCTTCTCTCCTGCTGTATAATGTTGCATTTATTTTTTGATCCATTGATTATCGTGAGTAAATAATGTTTATTATTACGTAGTAGTATGAGTATTTACCTAAAAAAGCCGGATATTTTTTGTACTTTTTTACTTAAGTATTTTTTTACTTAAGTCCTTTCTTGGGGGGATACTTTTACTTAAGTAGTTTTTTTTAGTTACTTTTACTTAGTTACTTTATTGGAGTACTTGTACCAGCACTGGTCGAGAGGTACTTCTGAGTTTCCAACACAACCATGATATACCGCCCCCAACCCTGACATGACTTAATTCTCGGAAGCTACCCGCAAAAAGCGGACCATCAAGAAACGTGGGTCCAGGGGAGGGGTAAGGAATAGACTGAAAAAGATGCGTACAGGCCCCAGTGGCGCTGGAACGAAATTCATATTGGGGGGGCTACCGGAGCTTCAGCACCACTGAAACATTTTTCGCCGCCGCATATCTTCACGTCTTCCCTCACCTTGTGGCTGTCTCGATTGACACGAATGTGACATCGGAAAACTGGGGGTGGGGAGATGGTGCTTTTGAATTTTTTTTTACTGGAAAGGGGGCAGAAAACCGTATGTCTGCCCTCCAATTGCACACACCTGTCGACAAAAATACAAATGCACATTAATCGTGTCATAATTAAAAAGTTAGACTTCCAGCCGCCATTGACGCTCGCCACAAAAACAAACATTCACGTTCATATTTAATGGGAGGGGGGTAGAACCATATGTCTGCCCCCGGAGAAATTCCAGGGAGCAGCTGCCCCCTCCGCCCCAATCTTCCCGCGCCTATGACACCCCCTCTACCAGTTATCACTCTCTCGAATGTACGATCCCTCCACAACAAGTTTGACGAACTGTCAAGGATGATTCGTTACGATCGAGACTATCAAAGAACCAGTTTATTTTGTTTTACCGAGACGTGGCTGTCAGAGTACAATGTGGGCATTGGCATTGACGATTTTATTACTATTCGCGCTGACAGAGATAAAACAAAAACTAAGAAAAACATTGGTGGAGGTCTGCTTGCTAGCCAACAGAAAGTGGGCCACTAACTTTTGTGTGAGAGAACGAGTCAGCACGAGATCATGTCATATCGGCCTCACTAGCTTCCCCGTGAATTTGCTTAGATCACTGTTGTTCTGACCTACATACCAGGACCAAACAACGCAGGGGCAACTGAGCGTGTCGCCGAGTGCTACAATGCGGCGCTAAGCAGGTCATTGGACCAAGCCATGTTTATACTCGGGGACTTCAACACGTGCGACATAACTGGCCAGCTGCCAAACCTACACCAGTACGTGTCTTGTCCAACACGCCTCGACAGAACTCTTGGTCGTTGTTATGGCGCTATTCCTGGGGCCTACGTCGCCTATAGCAGACCCCCTTGGACGATCCGACCATAATATTATACACCTGATTCCAAAGTTTATTCTGAGAGTGAAACGTGAAAAACCAAGGTCACAGTGTATTGAAGTATGGGACTTTGATAGCACAGAGGAACTGAAAGGTTGTTTTGAATCGACTGATTGGAAGGTATTTTTGGCAGTTGTTATGATAACCCAAATGAACCTGTGGATCATGTAACGTCACACATTCAGTTTTGTGAGGACTCGGTGATAAAGTCACAGACTGTGCAAATGTTTCCAACAACAAACCATGGGCTAGCTACCAAACAGTTAAATGTATTTTTAATTAAAAGAAACATGCATTTCTAGTAGGCGACACGACTAAAGTGAAAGAACTGGACAGAGTCTTCAGAAATAATAAAGTTAAGTTAGCAAAATTAGAAGACAAAGTGTAACGCAAACTGTTGTGTGGCAATGCCAACATGCTTGGCAGGGTCTCAATACAATGATGGGCAAGAAACAACCACCAACACCCTTGGCAGCAAATAACCCTTCTCTCTTGGCAAATGAAATGAACAAGTTTTTTACCCGATTTGATATTCAGGAATTCCATGCAGAATATGATCAGTTGCATCTAGTGTTGTAATTGAAGTGTCAAGGCCAACAAAGCGCCCGGACCAGATGGTCTGCGAGGTCGTGTGTTGAAAGCTTGTGCCGAACAGCTGAGCCCTTTTTCACTCGTTTGTTTCAGCTGCTGTTAGATAATCATGTTATGTCGTGTTCATGGAAGACGTCAACTATCATTCCAGTGTCTAAAATTTCAGGTGCTATTCACGCGAAAGACTTTCGTCCAGTGGCAAGTGCATGGTATTGTTTGCGCGCACCTGTCTACGTCGGTGGCCGATCGCATAGACCCGTTACAGTTCGCCTATAGGGCTAGAAGAGGTGTCGAGGACGCGACTCTGACTAGTATATCTCACAGCTCGTCATTTAGATAAAGCTGGTTCTTCTGTCAGAGTTCTTTTCAAACTATTCAGCATCAAGTTTTGAGTCAGAGACTGTTAGACTTAGGTGTAAATTCTGATCTCGTTCTGTGGATATGGCAGTTTCTGTGCGATCGGCCACAGTTTTAATGCCAAACCTGTACTGTCTGATGATGTTGTTGTGAACACTGAAGCCCCTCAAGGGTGCCGTTCTTTTCTCACTGTATACAAATGGTATCAGATGTAATGATCGAGTTCTTACCCTTCTGAAATACGCAGATGACATGGCTCTTGTGGGTTGTCTGAAACATGAATTTTCCATTTCTCATTACTTTCTTCAGATTGACGTGTTGAATACAATGAATAGAGGCAGATGGGGGGTGGAGAGGGTGGACAGTTTCAAATACTTGGGGACTACTATGGATAAGAAACCCACTTTCAATGAACATGCTGACATGGCGTACTTAGAAACTCAGAAACTTTGGGGTAAGCCCACATGTCCTTGAACTAGAGTACCGAAGTTTTGTTGAGAGTATCTTATCATTCAACATCATAACTTGGTTTGGGCATCTTACTGTTAAACAAAAGATAAACCTGGACTAGTAAACTCACTGGTCAGCAACATCAATATCGAGCCTACCACAGTTGACAAGTTAACATTCCTACCTTAAGCAGTCGGCATATTCTATGAATCACTCACTAGCCTGTTGTTATTACATATTGTGTCAGGAAACATTTCACTAGCCGACCTGATAGGATGACCAGTATGCGACCATTGTTAACCCGGCCGCGGTTACCCCATTGTTTCGCGTGGGTGGTTTCAGTGAAAAGGCAACGGTTCGGTGTTACGCGTCAGTTTTATCCCCGTTTCTGCTAGCACTAATAGGGGACCCTCGGACATTCAGATGCTGTCAACCCGATCAAAACGGAGGCATACCGTCCTTTTAAGATGGAGCGGTAAGTAGATCTAAGTAATGTTTACATGGTCCTTACAGGGTAGAAGGCATTATGTGGGACAGAAAACTGAAGAAACAACTGAAAGGAAAAGTGTTGGAAGCCTGCGTTATACCAGCCTGTATATGTGGGTTGGGAACACTGGCACTGACAGAGAGACAGGAGGAGAAACTACAGGTTGCAGAAAACAACTGGGTCAGAAGAATATGTAGAGTAACGCGAGAGGATAGAAGGAAGTGAAAGAGGGGATTGGAATGAAAAAAACACATAAAAAGGAAAGTAAATCTCAGTACAACCGCTTACGCTGCTGTTTTACGTCGAATGGGAGCAAGCCTGGATGGCATAAAACATTGGATGGTGCGGAATTACATGTGCATTAATGACAGCAAGACCGAATACAGTCCAGTGGTGCCTAAGTCGGCCGCTGCATTTATGGATGGCAGCGTAATAAGTATTGGAAACAGAATGAGATGAGCGGGACATGTACATAGAATTGATGAAGACAGATTGCCGAAAAGAGCGTGGAAAATAGAAGAGGTTGGCAGACGAAGGAGAGGAAGAACAAGGCTGAGATGGAACGACAACATAAAACGAGACCTGGGGAGGGCTGGCGTGAACAGCCATGAATGGATGGCCATTGCAGACGAGAGAGAGAGAGAGAGGGGGGGGGGGGGGGTGTGGGGTGGGGGGGGGGGTGGAAAGAACTGATGAGAAAAGAAGGAGCTACCAAGTGACGTGGACCCCACCCCGCAGGGGAGCAAGGGGAATAAGTTGACAGGGTCCTTCCACTGCGCGTGTTGATGACAGCTAACGTCGCGCTGCGCAATTTCTTCAGTGCCCTTCGGTGACGAGGTTGGCGTGGCTATTGTCGCTAACGACTATGGTAAACACGAGTACTTGCGCCACGCTCTACGACTCTGCCCTTGCCAGAGAGGCATTTCACATTTTCAATGATCATGCCTATCCACTTAACTTAGCATTTCAGAAACTTCCATCTCGCAAGCGTATTAAAGTTCCGCTTGCACGAAATAATGTATATAAGAAGTCATTTAATTGTACCTTCAGCCGTTGCTGTCCTGAATGCTGCACTCAAATAACGTGTCAGTAGAGCTGCAGTTTTGGGTGTGGGTGGTGGAGGAGAGGGTGTACATGCATGTTTATAATATGTGAATATAATTTAATATATTACTTTAATCTGCATGTATCAGGTATTAATTACACAGTTTCTTATCACTGTATGTTTTGACAATGCAGACGTTCTCTGGTGTTCTGAGAGTGCTTGAGTTTTGATAATTTTTAGGCCACAGGGTATGCTCGGTAAAACTTTACATTTAGTCAATTGTTTGTTTATGTGGTATGTTTAATAGAAGACGGTGGTAGAAGGGAATATATAAATTAAGACGGAAAAAAGAGATCTCGAAATGGCAAGGTAAAATGCCGGGTTTTGGAGACAATTGCGAACGATCATGAGAATTAGAGAAGTATCGTCAAGTCGGCAGAATAAACCGCAGAGGCTATTTTAGAGAATATAGTCTTGGGAGCCCCAAACCTCCAATCTTGTGCGGTCAGTCAATAGATACCAGAATGAAATGGAACATGTGATCAGTGAAAACAACGGTGCGGTGACTATGTAAGTAACAAAAAAGTCCGGATTCGATCTGGACGACACCCAGGGTCGTCAACTATTATATAGCGAAGTCGCCTGAGCTGACTCGGCCGTGTTACGGGGCTATCATCTAATAGACTTGCCCACCAAGAACTATGGTGGTATATCTGCCAACTCTCCCATGGAATCTGAGTCTCCCATATGTTGGATGTATCTTCCAGTCTCCCGGAATACAAGCACATCTCCCAGATTTTCTCTGAAAATGACCAACATCACCCACCCACCCACCCGCACCGACGTATTCGCGATAGCGCGCTACACGACGCGTGACATGCTGAGACGCGCTCTGAACCGCTGACGTTCCGGCGAAAAATCTCCAATAGCACCCCTACCCTCGTCTTTCGATGTCAAGATCCGAGACGGATTTCAACAAAACAAAGTTGGCAGGTATATGGTGGACACCAGCTGGTCAGAGAAGACGAGGACAACTGAAAATTAATTGGCGCCATGTCCTCAACCGCAATCTACATATGGTCAATGGTCAACCGAAGATGGAGTGACGTCAATATATCTGGATGCATGTCCAGCATGTGCTCGTTGTATGTCTGGTCTTCGTTACCCCGCTTTCTTCGTTTACGGTTGATGCGCTGCAGTATGGCTGCTCTCGGGCTCTGCGTGTAAAGTAGTCAAAATGTCATTGTTTTGAATTTTATTTAAGTGTTCGTGTTTCTAAACACTAAACTGTGAATACCCAAGAATATATGCTGGACATTTTCGAATCGTGCTTGGATCTTCAGTTTGTATCGACTTTTATATTTACTTTTACTCTTGACCAGTGGCAGCTGTGGTTAACCAAGCTTGACCGGAACCGGTTTCCAATCTACATTACCTGGACGTCTACGCTCAGCCTGCCAGCGACCAGCGAAAACATGTCGTTGTCCAGGACCTTTCTTCTCGGCCTACGACACTGCCGTCAACCGCCTAGCCAACCGTGGACAACAACAATACGGACGCTGAACTTGTGCCGACCACCGACCAGGCGCGGGATATCAGCCGGAACGAGGCGAATCAGGCCAATAACCACTCTTGGACCGTTGAATGTGAGACCTGGCATTTGTAAACAGCGCGGTGTCAACAAAGCAAATCTCACCCAAGTGACACTTGAAAACTTCAATACGAAATACATGCATCGCCAGTCATTATACTCCAAATGTGGCTCTGATTAACGCTAGATCCCTACGCAATAAAGCAAAGACTACAAGCGAATCTATTATTGAGCATAAATAATAATAATAAACTTTATTTACACACCACCAAATCCGGGACTAATGGCCCGTTTATGGGTGTTTACAAATCGGCAATCATCTAAGAAGCATACAAAATGCATTTAAGAGAAATAAACAGGAAAAAATAAATAAAGTTAGGAAGCAAAATCCTAGTATATACATATATATATATATATATATATATATACATATATATGTATACATATATATATATATACATATATATGTATATATATATATATATATATGTATATATATATATGTATATATATATATATATATATAAACCTATGTACAGTAAAATTACGGGTAAATGCAATTATAAAGTAGACGATTAGCAAAAGTGCTGAACAGCTGAACATCCTGGATAAAAATAAATAAAAGCCTAAATTACAGCAAATAAGTTGATTAGATAATAAAATGTGATTCTGAGATAAATAAGACTAAAATGAATTAAAACTATCTGCATGGATAATACAAAGGTTAAATTATGTCTGATTATATTAGTTTGAGAACAGAAATGTCTTCAATAATTTTCCAAACTGTTTAGTGTTCTCAATCGCGCGTAGTTCCAGAGGCAGAGAGTTCCACAATGTCAACCCAGCACATGCAAACTCCCGGCGACCAAAACGTTCTAGGTTCACGCGTGGAACGTCCAGAAGCAGACCATCGCCAGAGTGTAGGGTCCTGCGTGGCGAGTGACGATGTAGCCGTGACGCGAGATACACTAGCGTGCCTGCATACAGTGCCGTGTGTACAACCATGAGTAACTTGTACTCATGGGTTGTGCTGACAATCACAGAGACGTGGCTTAAGAAGAACGGAGACGATGCGATAATAGCCGAAGTAACCCCGCCCGCATATACACTCCAACATGTCGCTCGTGCTTCTGGTCGTGGCCGTGGAGTGACAATTGTACATCGCACTACATACACAACAAAACTGCAACCGAAGTTATCTTTAACAACCATTGAACTACTCCGTTTGCAGTTCGTTAACCTTCACTGTATGAAATTCAACGTGTGGGTTTTCTGTCGTACCCACCGTCATTGTTTGGGGATTTCAATATCCACTTTGATAGCGAAACTAAATCTGAACCTCTACGTGACCTTCTTGAGTCGTTCAACCTAACTCAAACATGTAAATGAAATAAAATCTGTTTGTGTTGATAAGACATTATGCTGTAAATATATGCAAGTGGGTGAATTAGTCGCTATGTACAGCACCAACCTAATAGTCCAGTCAATATGTGCCCAAAAGAGGGTCAACCTCAAACAAATTGCCATAGTAATTATGACAGTGTTTTTAGTTAGTACGGTATGTCTACATTACCAGAAAAAAAGTCCACCGGAATCAACGTGGTGGAACATTGTCATTTTTGACGACATTGACAAGTGGTCAAAAGTCGCTGCCAGTGACGTTTTGGCTTATTTATATGTAGGGGGTAGGCGTTATTTAGGGTGTGGTATATATTTTTCTTTGTATATTTCATATACATTTTGCATACCGTTCACAAGATAATGGATTAATCTACCCAGTGATATATAATAAGTATAAATTCGTTAAATATTAAGGTGAACAATCGTTTTTAAACACAATGAACCCCGATTTTTAGCCGCGTATAGCGTGACGATCTAACGTTGACTTAGTCTATTTGCAATTGAATAAATGGATGCTCTATAGTATAATGTTTCTTTTGTGAATTTTCTAACCCAAGTGCTCCCTGAATCAATTCAGCTTGGTTGTCCTTGGGACAATCTAGGGCATGTTTTCAAATATGCAAATTAGGGCCTTCATTACTCAAATACTTATTTTCTTCAATAGCTTTGCAACTATGCATGATAATGTCACAAAAGTGGTGTCAAGACCGATATTTTCATGGTCAAAATTAAAATAAACACATCACCAGATGTATATAACGGCTGCATGTTTGTCATTTCATAAAACTTTCAGATATCGGCCATGTTGGATCTTATCTCCAATGCAATTTTTATGCATATCTCCAATGACTTTGATTCGCATCTATTGTCTATGTCCCTATAATAATAATAATAGCACAATTAACAACAGAAAACACATTGAATCTCATTGTAATATTGTTGCACAACATAATATAAATAGTTATCAATCCATATAGTTGATAATGGTTGCATGCATACAAATGTATATTCAAATTATCAATATAGAGCAGTGTACCGTGTCTTCCCGTGCAATTTGCTTGCCCAAAGCAACTTTTTTGCACGATTGTCATCTACAGTGTTTCAGTCAACAGAAAATCTGAGGTTGCAATTTTTATTTTTAAAGAAGTGGCAGCCATTTTACAAAATGGCCGCCAAATCACATTTCCGCATATTTTAACAACTGCGTCACCATATATAATATAGAATACTCAGCTTAAATAACGCCTTTCCCTAGATTTTACTATGACAAAAATGACCGGCAGCGACTTTCGAACACTTGTCATTATAATCAGAAATGAAAATGTTCCACCACGTGAATTTCTGTTAACTTTTTATCTAATAATGCAGACATATAATGCTAACGAAAAACGCCATAACGATTGCTATTACAATTTGTTTGAGGCTAAACCAAAGATTTACTGGACTAGGCCGAAAATCGGGGTGCATGTAAATTGCACTAATTTAGTAAATGTGTTTAGAATACGATTCTGACCTTAATGTTAATTGCAATGACACGTATGAGATACCATTACACAGCTAAATGCATTACCTTTCCAATGATTTACACCATCGTTATAGTATTATCGCAGAAACTAAGTTATACCATACGAATTACGTGTACCCCCTAAAGTTCAGTGAGACCTACGACCACTTGGCAATATGCGAAAATGACAATGTTCCACCAAGTGGATTTTGGTGGACTTTTTCTGGTAACATAAACATACAGTAGTATCTAAAATGCCACACAACTTTCTATTGCAATTTGTTTGAGGTTGAATGATATATTGACTGGATTATATCGAAGTGTCTGGATAAACACGCTCCGAGGCGCACTGTACGCACACGAAACAACTCGAACCACCCATGGTACGACGCAGACATTGACGATGCCCGTGAGAAGAAACGGATATTGCAAAATCTTAGGAGGAAAACCAAACTTGAAATTCATCGCCAGTTGTACGTTACGTTATGTCATGTGATAAATGCAATGCCTTGATACTGGAGAGAAAAACATTATATGTGATGAAAAGCAATGTTTCGCAGATCCTATACATGTCTTCCATCGTACAACAGCCGAAGAAATCACAACAATTTTTGCTACCACAAATAAAACTTGCGTGCTAGATCCTCTACCTGCCAACCAGCTGAAAGACAATGCCTCCAGTCTTGTGTCCATTGTAACACTGATCACGAATGCATCTCTTGTAGATGCAGTAATACCAACACTGCTTAAGCAGGCTTATTGTCCGTCCTTTGTTGAAGAAGCCATCGCTTAACAAAGACGTCTGGAATAACTATCGTCCAGTGAGTAATCTCACACATTTGTCTAAAGTAGTTGAGAAAGTAGTGGCGCTTAGAATATCTACACACGTCTCTGATCAGGGAATTAATTAATGCTACCATTCGACGGAAACGGCTTTACTATACGTTACCAATGCCATGAAATCAGCCATGGACAACAAACTAGGCACATCACTGGTTCTCATCGATTCTAGCTGTGCAGCTTTTGAGACAAGTAACCGTGCCACCTTAATTCGACGACTACGATTGCGCTACGGCTTTGTTGACAAAGCATTAGACTGGGTGGTCTTGTACCTGCAGGGACGGATACGTCGTAATTGGTGACATATTTTCGGGTACAACTCCTCTGACGTCAGGTGTCCCGCAAGGCTCCGTCCTAGGCCCACTACTCTTATCGTTATTCGTTATATGTGCAAAACCAATTTACGATATCATCAGAAAACATGGCCTTTACTACCACCACTACGCTGATGATTTACAACTCTACTCCCACTTTGATCTCGGTACAACCGCTTACGCTGCTGTTTTACGTCGAATGGAAGCATGCCTGGATGACATAAAACATTGTATGGCGTGGAATTACATGTGCATGAATGACAGCAAGGCCGAATACATTCCAGTGGAGCCTAAATCGGCCGCTGCACTTGTGGGTGGCAGCGTAATAAGTATTGGTGACTGTACGATTGCAGCTTCACGATGTGTCCGGAATCTCGGCGTCTACGTGGACAGACGTGTTTATCCAGACACTGAACATAAACAAACAGGTGTTAGTGTGTGCGCATTCCACCTACGCCACATTAATACAATCAGCCGATTTTTGCCTAAAACAACGAAGGAATAATAATATCGCGGCTGGACTATTGCAACTCAATCATATTCAAAACATCTGCAAACAATATCGCTCGTCTGCAACGAATTCACAACTCGGCCGCTCGTCTGATATTGCGTCGCTCGCGGAGTGATGCCTGTATTGTCTGGAGACGTTGGCGTTGACAAACACCAACAATGGAAACAGCAACTTTGTGAGAACAACTGGGTTCGAAAAATCACAAGAACAAAGACGGTGAACCGAAGAAGTGGGAATGACTTAAGGAAATAAATTGGTATGCAGTGAGCCTAAAGGGAAGATTGGTGATAAGCCGGATGAGATGGGCAGACCTTTTAGTAAGAATGGATATGAAGAAACTAGCGAAGAGAACAGAGGCAGAACAACATCAGGGACGCAGGGAAGACCTAAACTGAGGTGGGAAGACTGCGGGAAGAGGGATACGAGAAGATGGGAGGGGGATGAATGACGAATAGATGATAACAATGGAGAGAAAGAACTGAACTAGTGGTACAACAATACTACACACACGCTCACATGCGCACACACGCACACACGCACACACGCACACACGCACGCACGCACACACACACACACATACATACATACACACTGATGAACCCCAGTCTATATACCAGAATCCCTGCCCTACTCCTTCAATCCACCCTCTTTGCTCCTATTATGCTCCGGGGCCAGTTGCTTTTCGCAAACTATCATCCACTGTTGTTGTTGTTCTATTCTATTACAATTATGATAATAATCGTTACCAGCTTCCTCATCAACGGTAACAACAACATTCCAATACACTCGATGGAAGTTGTTCAATGCTGGGCGTCAACGTTCAACAGCGTGACTGCAGCAAGCATAGCCTCGCCTGAACCGGATCTGCTCTGTTGCATGTCTTACGTAATGGTCACACCGGCCGCAGCGTCTCGCTATTCGCGACCACGGTGACCCCATTGTTTCGCGTGGGTGGTTTCAGTGAAAAGGCAACGAGTCGGTGTTGCAGTTAACTGCGGAGTACTTGGAGAAATGGTAACATCGTGGATATTTTACGCGTCGGTTTTATCCCCGTTTCTGCACCAATAGGGGACCCTCGGACATTCAGATGCTGTCAACCCGATCAAAGCGGGTGCATAGCATCCTTTTAATATGGACAGGTAAGTAGATCTAAGTAATGTATACAGGTTATTGCGCGTGTTGATGGCAGTTAATGTCGCGCTGCGCAATTTCTTCGGTGTTCAGGCTGACGTGGCTGTTGTCGGTAACGACTTTTGCAAACACGAGTACTTGGCTACTTGCACACATTCCATGGCTGTTTAAGTTACTTGGCCGTCTCAATCATCAAGCTCTGGCTGCTGTCCACAAGTACACATACTGTAAATAATATTGCAAAATGGCAGCAAGTGAAACGAAAATCTCAGTCTGAATTGATAGTCTGATACTCAGACAGTCAACAGAACACGCGTGTGTGTGTGTGTGTGTGTGTGTGTGTGTGTGTGTGTGTGTGTGTGTGTGTGTGTGTGTGTGTGTGTGTGTGTGTGTGTGTGTGTGTGTGTGTGTGTGTGTGTGTGTGTGTGTGTGTGTGTGTATACGCCCGCGCTAGTTCAGTTATAGATATATTTGTCATTTAAGTTACATTATGTTTCATATTTTGCTATACACGTTATAGGCCTAATTGATTGGTTTTTCAAAAGAATTGGTTTTCATAGTCAATCAGTTGGTTTTTAAAGTTATTTTAATATTGCAGTATAATCATAAGCACATGTGTTAACTGAGTAATTTTTTTGATTATGTCAGCGAGGTCCTTCTTCAAATCCAACTAGAGTGTATTCTCAACTCACGTTATGGGGGATTATTGGTCATATTGTTTCATGCAGTATCCAAAATGTTTTATATACGTGGGTAGGCTGCACTAAGCAGCGCAGAGTAAGATCGGCGATTTCAAGGTTATTCTTATTCAGCAGAAGCTATTTACATAATGTAGGAATCTTTATACAGGGAGGCAACTGTAGATATAATGAAGAGATGAAGAGATGTTGACTGTCTAAACAGTGTCTATGTGGTGCAGTTCTTCGTGGAAACAGTTAAACCTAACATAATTTTGTTTCAGCGTTGATGGTAGGAACGATCCTGCTTGGACGAGTCACTGCCGCCATAGGTGAGTTTACGCTTTTAGCTTTTCCCTTTTCCCTTATTTTGGATATATTTTTCGTCAATATACGTTAATGCTGACCGGGTGGTCATCAATGTAATTGTCAAGATCTTAAAGTGCATTGTCTGTGTTTATGTACTTTACGTGGTACACGGATCACAGCGTCTTCTAGCCGTGCCGATATTTCCAGAACGCTATCTTATAAAACATTGATCCCGGTCCCAAGCAGTGTAGGCTCTATCAATTAGTCGGCTTTTCCTATTTTGTTCTACCAAATACTGACATGCACAATTGTACAATATACATCTGAGAGGCTTTTAAATAGCAAAATTAGCTTTAGAATGTTCGTAACATAATAGTGTAATATAGCCACCGATATCACTCAAATCGGCCAACTGCGGAAAACGTGACTGCCATCTTAACAACATCCGCCATCTAGGATTTTAATTAAGTGGCTATTCAGAAAGACTATTCGCAATTGACGTCACCCTGTTTTGTCTTTTTTCTTATGCCTTGGTTGGAACCCCTGTGCGGACAATTGCAGCATCACTGGTTTCCGTTATAACAGACAACATTGAAGATATGCACAGACAGTTGTGCTTGGTAGAACCTTTATGTACTGTGATGTCTAATTGGGTTTTGTACATGACAAAATACTAGCGTGTACTTATGGTCACGCTTCACCAGTAGTGGTCATTTTGTTGGATAGTTAGTGGTATTAGACAACTCACTGCCTGCCACTCTTTGGTGGATGGATGGGCTAGATAGAACAATACATTGCATCAACCGTAGCAATACTAACAACATGTATCGCAATAATTCTAATTTCCAACGATGTCTACCTCTTTGCAATAACATCATTTTCTAAAAATGCTTTGCATGCTAAGTTTCATGCTTGATTGATTTTCCTCGAAATATATATGATCCGCTATACTGTAATTAATTTATATTAATTGAAATAATTATATATAATTAATATTTAAGCCCTACTACAAACACAATCCGTGATTTTGAAACATTTGGTTATAGCTTTCAGATTCGTATGTAAAAGCAAAATGGAAATGAGACAATTCTTCGGATGAAAACAAATGCGAATTCAGTCAACCTTGGAAACGCATTAAAGCGAAACGGAAATAAAATGGTGGTGTGATCAGATACGGCTTCTTATAATGCGCTCTTTGTGGGTGTAGGTATAACCTTTGCTGGTAATCCTCGGCGAAAATATTAGAAACCTAGAGAGTGTTATCAGCTAATGCGCTACATGACAAAACGCTGCAATTTAAATAAATAACGGCTCAAAGTGGGATGCGACTACTTTGCTGGCGAAATACTACAAGCATATGTGTTGAATAGTTCAATTTCAAACATATATATATATATATATATATAAGAGGTCACCGACATACATATTTCCCACAGGTGTACGACAAAGTGACTGGATACAGGTCTACAGTGTATAGGGATTATGTGCCAAATGTGATTACTGCCCACACGATAGAACGCTGCTCAGTGTTTCCTCCTTTTGTTTTTAGGAGCAGAAGGAAACGTATTTGATCCAAACGATTCACCAGATTATCCAGCTTCGGGTGATGAAAAACCTTCTAGACCACCAAGCGATTCACCAGATTATCCAGCTTCGGGTGATGGAAAACCTTCTCCACTACCAAGCGATTCACCAGATTATCCAGCTTCGGGACACAAAAAAACTCATAGACCACGAAGCGATTCACCAGATTATCCAGCTTCGGGTGGTGGAAAAACTTCTCCACCACCAAATGATTCACCAGATTATCCAGCTTCAGGACACAACAAACCTCCTAGACTACCAAGCGATTCACCAGATTATCCAGCTTCGGGTGATGAAAAACCTTCTCCACCAGCAAGCGATTCACCAGATTATCCAGCTTCGGGACACAACAAACCTCCTAGACTACCAAGTGATTCACCAGATTATCCAGCTTCGGGTGATGAAGAACCTTCTCCACCAGCAAGCGATTCACCAGATTATCCAGCTTCGGGACACAACAAACCTCCTAGACTACCAAGCGATTCACCAGATTATCCAGCTTCGGGTGATGAAAAACCTTCTCCACCAGCAAGCGATTCACCAGATTATCCAGCTTCGGGACACAACAAACCTCCTAGACTACCAAGTGATTCACCAGATTATCCAGCTTCGGGTGATGAAGAACCTTCTCCACCAGCAAGCGATTCACCAGATTATCCAGCTTCGGGACACAACAAACCTCCTAGACTACCAAGTGATTCACCAGATTATCCAGCTTCGGGTGATGAAAAACCTTCTCCACCAGCAAGCGATTCACCAGATTATCCAGCTTCGGGACACAACAAACCTCCTAGACTACCAAGTGATTCACCAGGTTATCCAGCTTCGGGTGATGAAAAACCTTCTCCACCAGCAAGCGATTCACCAGATTATCCAGCGTCGGGACACAACAAACCTCCTAGACCACCAAGCGATTCACCAGATTATCCAGCTTCGGGTGATGAAAAACCTTCTCCACCAGCAAGCAATTCACCAGCTTATCCGGCTTCGGGTGACAGAAGTCATTCACAAAAAGGTGACACACCTCTCTCTCTGTCTGTCTGTCTGTCTGTCTGTCTGTCTGTCTGTCTGTCTGTCTGTCTGTCTGTCTGTCTGTCTATCTGTCTGTCTGTTAGAAATAGGCCGATAGCTTTTCAAAATTTCACTATCAAGACTTGCCTTTTTCAATATGGGTGTGATGATAGCAACTTTCAATTCATCAGGCATTCCTTCCAGCAAACACTTGATGATGATGTTCATAATAGGCGTTGTCATGATATCAGAGCACTCTTTTACCAAGTTTGAAGGCATCGGATCAAGTTTGCAAGTCTTCGATGATGACAGGTGACAGGCACGAAAGTTGAGAGAGATGACAGTCTGTGACAGAGTGATCTATGCTCAAAAATCGGTGCTCACAGCATGGGCATGTGGCGCTTGTAGTGTGCGAATACACTGGATTTTATCGTCAAGGTAGTGTGCAAAGTCGTTGGCGAGCGATTCGGTACATTCGTAGGTGCACACACACGCGCGCGCGCGCGCTAGTTCAATTATAGTTAGATTAGTCATTCAAGTTACATTATGTTTCATATTTTGCTACACACGTTATAGGCCTAACTTGTTGGTTTTCATAGTCAATCCTTTGATAGTTAACGTTATTATAATTTGTTGTGATTATTTCAGCGACGTCCTTCTTCAAATCCAACTAGAGTGTATTTACAGCTCACGTTATGAGGAATTATCGGTCATATTGTTCCATGCAGTATCCTAAATGTTTTATATACGTGGGTAGGCTGCCCAGGGTAAGAACGGCGATTTCAAGGTTATTCTTATTCAGCAGAAGCTATTTACATAATGTAGGAATCTTTATACCGGGAGGCAACTGTAGTTATAATGAAGAGATGAATAGATGTCGACTGTCTAAACAGTGTCTAGGTGGTGCAGTTCTTCGTGGAAACAGTTAAACCTAACATAATTTTGTTTCAGCGTTGATGGTGGGAACGATCCTGTTTGGACGAGTCACTGCCGCCATAGGTGAGTTTACGGTTTTAGTTTTTCCCTTTTAACTCATTTTGGATATATTTTTCTTCAGTATACGTTAATGCTGACCGGGTGGGCACCGATGTAATTGTCAAGATCTTAAAGTGCATTGTCTGTGTTTATGTACTTTACGTGATACACGGATCACATCGTCTTCTAGCCGTGTCGATATTTCCAGAACGCTATCTTATAAAACTTTGATCCCGGTCCCCAGCAGTGTAGGCTCTATCAATTAATCAGCTTTTCCTAATTTGTTCTACCAAATACTGACATATACTTTTTAAATAGCAAACTTAGCTTCAGCATGTTCATAACGTAATAGTATATAGCCACTGATATCACTCAAATCGGGCAACTGCGGAAAAAGTGACTGCCATCTTAAAAACATCCGCTATCTAGGATTTTAATTAAGTGGCTAATCAGAAAGACTGTTCGCAATTGACGTCACCCTGTTTTGCCTTTTTTCTTATGCCTTGGTTGGAATCCCTGTGCGGACAATCGCAGCATCATTGGTTTCGGTTATAACAGACAATATTGAAGATATGCTTGGTAGAACCTTTATGTACTGTGATGTCTAATTGGGTTTTGTACATGACAAAATACTAGCGTGTACTTATGGTCCTTTTTGTTGGATAGTTATTGGTATTAGGCAACTCACTGCCTGTCACTCTTGGGTTTATTCACGGTTGCACCCGTTTTAGTTGTGGATGGGTGCGCTAGATAGAACAATACTTTGTATCAACCGTAACAAAACTAACAATTTGTATCATAATAATTATCATTTCCAACGATGTATACCTTTCTGCAATAAGATCATTTTCCTCCCTCTGTCTTAATCCCTCTTCCCTCCTGTTTCTGCAACCCCTCTGTCCCCCTCTTTCTACCTGCTGTAATCTAAATCAACACTGGCTCAAAGTGGAGTGCTATTAATTTGATGGCAAAATATCATGAATTATATGTTACACAGCGCAAT
>OZ023215.1:18710416-18715416 GCA_963995525.1 Escarpia spicata
CTAGTAATGAAAGCCATGTAGTCACACTGATCGCCATAGCTTTGCGTGAACGAAAATCCGCGTGATGTGACGATGTAGTCCTTCTGCAGGCGATCCGCCCTTCAAATACAGTGTCACGTTCAAGATCGACCGCACCTTCACCAAAGACCTACTCGACAGCACCAGTACGAAGCATGCAGAACTGACGTCTCAAATTATACCGTCTGTGCGTAATCGCTGAATGCATTTTTATATGACACTTATTAATCTTTCTAGTAATCAGCTGACACAAAGCAATGAATGTTCTCGGCACAGAGAGTGCAGCAGACAGCTGATCGAACTCTGGGCAAGTTTGTTCAGTCTCCGTTGCTCCAGTTCACTCAGCTGTATAAATGAGGACCTGGCTATAGACGTGGTGCAGTCTTAAGGACTGGATATTGCTCTGTATAAGAACTTCCTTTTACATGCTTGTTTCTCCCCAGAACTATATTGTTATCGTTAACACTGCATTTAAGTCGAAGCAACTTAATTTCAATAAGTAAAAAATAAAAAAATAAAAACGTGGGCCACCTCTACCTGTAATGTTTGGGGAAATTTGCAGTGTTCATCCGATTTAAATAGTTGTGTAAAATTGCTGACTGTGCTTACAGATTAAAGATGAACTTTCATCCAGAGGCATCACCGTTGAACGATACAGCGTCAGTTTCCGGTAAACCATGTCATTGTTGCCTCGTTGTATGTTTCAGCTGTGCACTCTTTGCCAGCGTAATTGGGCTCTCGCTTGATAAACTTACCCCGATCGAAACACTGACAGTAAACCTATTTAAACAAACTCAATTTAATTAAAAAGCGATGCTGCAGTAAACGCGCAAAACCGATTCAGTGTATTGTCATTCTTCTTACCAGTGCCATCTATCGCAACAGTATTGTGACTCGTGGTATGTGTTAGAAATAGGGCGAATATACTTAGTAATAGTATGGTACATATACTCAAGACTAGCATGATGACTTAACGAATGTCACTCACCTCGCGTCTACGAGGCAATAAGCTCGAATTCCATGCTGGTTTCATAACAGTCTATATATTAATACGCTAACTTGGAGTCAGTGTACGTGTACTTTCTCCCCGGTCCTGAGGTCCACTTACCTCTTTCTGTGTTCATTCGCGTTCTTGGATCATTGGACTCTAATTTACCAATTGGCCATGTATTACAAACCAACACAGGCGATTATTAAGAGTTAATTACTACTCCATGGACACATTGTGTGACCAGCCATTCTCCAGAGGGCGCCACAGTTTGTTGCTCCATGGCAAGTTAGGTGAACATCATTTGCGACCTTGTTTAACACGTAGCGTAGTGGTAAGGGAGTTGGGGTGTATTTTGAATAATCCACTAAACGTTGTGTCTTCTACGGCTGTGAAGGTTAAACAATTCACGAAAAAAATCACAGTGCAGTCTTATTCAAATTTAATAATAAATTCATACGAACAATGTAATAAAAAAAAATTTCCATTAGAATATTTGCGTGAAAGTCAAGGTGTCGTGGCTTTTGTCATACATCATTATATTAATGTTACCAGCCACAGCGAACCGGGTATAATGTCGCAAATGCCTATTTTGTACGCGAGCCAAAATATTTTTCTAGATCATGTCCCACTAATGTTATGATTTTAGAAGAAATGCACACCTTGTATTCTCATCGTTCACTGTCCACTTTATTTTCATCGACAAATAATCCAAAGCTATTGCTCTTTAGGTGGAGCAAATTGTTCTTTTTTTTTCTTTTCTTTTTTCAGAAAAATGTATGTTAGTGCGAGTATCTGTAGCTTCCATGCTAGCGACATTACATGTCTTAATTAAGGGGTTTCCCCTACTTTACTTATTATTTAAATTATTCGACACAATATATGTCTAAACAAGTCAAATAAATTGATTCTGGTCGAGTTCTGAGTCATATATGGTGATCGAGCGGTTGGACCATTGGAGCGCACGGTACAACGCCGGGCCGTCGGTCGAGGGGACAGGGGTTCAAATCCTACTATCCACCAGCAATTCAAAACGTTTGCAATTTAGTCAACCCTACGTTGCCCGTGTCTTTCGGAAGACATACTATAAACCGTCGTTCCAATCTACATCTTATGTGTATGTCAAGGGAAGAACAATATCCCATTCATGTGAGAAATGCGTAACCCGTAGTGGACTAATAACTCTAAAGAAGGAAAACTCTGAAGATACGTCACTCCTATGTTAGTCCTAAACAGGTTTGTTTGGAGTTCAATATCACAACTCTTAAACGGAGTCAATCTGTTCCTCGATCCGGAATTAGCCAGCAATTAGTAATTTGTAACAGGAAGTCTGCGATATTGAACGTGGGAAATGGGAAATCGTTGAACATCAACGGGTAATGCGGTTAACTCAGCCCGCCTCGGCAATAATTATTGCCAACAACGTTTGTTTTCAAATTGAATCTTTTGTTTGCTACTTCTACATGGTCAGGGGTTACCCTCCAAATTGCGAACGTTGTTAGTAGCTTACTAAACACAATTTGGCGAGCTTTCAACTTGGTTATTATAGTCTCAAGAATATTATATAAATTAATTAATGAAACACTAGGAACAAACTGCTACCTTTTAAGTCGGTAATTGTTTTGCACGACGGCTACTTCTACGTTCCAGGCGCGGCAGTATTGTCACGAATATCACACTCGCATTTCTTAATCCGATTGGCGAAGCACAGCTGAGCGGCTCAGTCGAGAGTGCAGTGCTCAGTTCGTCATTCCCACTTCCGGTCGACGCTACTTCCGTCAAAATCATTTCAAAAAGTAAGTCCGAGTAACACGAAAGACGACATATGTTCATACGTTGCATAGTTATTTGTTTGCTTCTATTGTATTATAATACAGGTTATGATTCACCTCTATTATTTCATGTCGACATAACAATACTGTCAAGTTATCTTGACAAGTTATCTGTCGAGTTATTTGTACATAAATAAAAAAAACTTGGGATTATTATAAGTAGGTATCTTCCGAGGCGCTGTCTATGTTCAGTCGCTTCTGCAACAAACGTTACTTAGAGCTATTTACTCACGCGTGTTTGATATGCTTTGCTTTTCCACAGGGTATTTCTCTTACCTGAATGAATTGAATGGTGATCAACTCGCCAGATGGCGACTGTAAACTAGTTTACGTTACGGAGAGAGCTTCCTGCTACCCCTCTCCGTACAAATACCCTGTTATGATTGATCTGATGCGCAACAATGGTTAGGTTTAATGTTATATGGTTAGGGTTAAGTTGAAGGTTATAGTTATTTTGAAGGTTAAGGGCCTACGTTTGACCAGATTGACTTCAGGTGTTTACACGCATGTGTACGTGAGGGGGGTAGCAAATAGACATCACATTAAGTTACACAATACTGTAATGGTAATAAATATGGCTTCTAAAACACATATCTCTGTGTTTACATAATGTTGAGTTTCGTTATTAGTTGCACTATTGATAACACATGGGCATGCGATGGAAACCGTACTGGATTTGTGCGAATTTTGTATTTGTGAATTTGGTGAGCGTTGTTCTTTTACAGTTATTTGTGAAGTGTGTACAACATCATGTTCTTATGTTCTTAATTGTTTACTAAATTAATCTAAAGACCCCAATAATTTAGAAGAGGGACTGGAGATAGGATTATTCTCGCAATAATTAAGGGAAGGGGGTTGATCTTCGGATGCATGTTTTGGCAAGTCTGAAGGTTTCTTGAGAGCCTCAAGGTAGAATTCTTGGGGAGCCTCGAGGGGGTGCAAATGGATTTTGGAGAGAATCAAGGTGGGCGGGTTTTGGGGGAGCTTCAAGGAGGGATACACTTTGAGGTTTCCGGTGATTCTCATATATTCACCACGTTCCGACGCCCGTTGAAAATGATAGGCTAAATGTAAATTACCTTTAAATAAAATAGACCGGCTAACCTACAGAGCATGAACAAGTGCAACATACTAAACTAACACAATGTACGGCTGCTTGCCAAATATTAGTATGTCATTTTGGCTACTTGTACCGCAGGCGCCCTCTTTGAATGCGACTTCACTGAAGATTTGTGCGGCTTGACGTTACCTGGGGGAATGGCCTTCAATTGGACGCGATGGATTCCTGACCCAAGCAATAAAGACGATAAACACTATATTTACGTTGATTCGGCCATGGGTAAAGCCGGTCAACAGACACGGTGAGTAGTGGAATACAAACGTAACGTTTTTGTTGATAATAAATGGTCAATTCTCAGGAAACATCTTTGTGGGGGGGGGGGGGGGTTAAATATATATATTCGTAGAACATCATACTTTTTGTCATACGAAGAGAACATGCTGAGGTAATCAATCAGTAAAGAACGCAAGAACCCTGACTCGAAAAACGTATCCTTTCAAAGCGTGATGATGTAGCAAAACCTGAAATCCGCCGTCGCGCTGTAAGACTGGGGGAAGGGTGCTATTGAAGATTTCTTTGCCGGAGCTTCGGCACCACTCCGCCGTCGCGCTGTCTGGGATCCTGAACCCTATGGGTTGCGGGTATCGTGGACTTGAGGCCACGTGGACGAACCCCCCCCCCCCCCAAGTCTTTGCGAACTGCGTGAACACTGCGTATGTGAACTTTGGTCCGTTTTAGGTGACGACCTTCTCTGGGATTCATGCAAAGATTCCTTTCATCTTCATCATAACGAATGATGCCCGGGTTGTGTAGAGCCTCTCTACTTCGATGTAACGGCTGTAGTAATCTTGCAGAGACAGACTGTTCTTCCCGTCGCACTCAAACAGATCCGCGGTCACATTCTGATATAGTCGCGCTGGGATAGGACGGTTCACCATTGGCTCTATCTGCGTCGCCCACTGGTATTCTTGGCATATTAAACAACCTACGAAGATCGTTTCAATATCCGTGTTGAGGCGGGGCCAGTAAACAGCATCTCGGACACGTTGCTTGGTTTTCACTTTTCAGAAGTGTCCGATATGTAACTGTTGTGGTATATCCT
>OZ023215.1:18720416-18781794 GCA_963995525.1 Escarpia spicata
TGTGTATTGTGGAGTTTGCATGTTTAAGGAGACAGATTACGAATAGTAATCAACTACACATGAGGTTGGCAGTATCCCAGAGTGCCTCTGGTATGTATTGCAGAAACTGTACAAAACACGGACGGACACTTACAACTAGTACCCGTTACATTAATATACAACATTTCTCCAACTTAAAATAGAACTATTCTAAAGAACCATCTGCGACTAATATAGCAAGCTCATACTAAGAGTAACTGGGTGAATAATCACAAATTCAACTTAACAACAGGTTTGATAGCTCGTGATGAACGCCTGACAGCAGCTGGCGATTGAAGGACAATCGGTGTTGGTGACCCTAACCCGTTAGGTGCCTTAGGTGCTTGTTCTGTTTGCCCTCCATGACCTACTGGATCGACCGGATCGACCGGATCAACCACTACAGGCTCTGGCTCGGATTTCACTACAATGGGAGGTGTAATCGCGACATCGCTCCAACCTTCTGGTGTAGCTGGGTGGTCATCATTCGCAACCATGTGGTCCACATGAACGGATCGCCTCCTGTTTCCTGGCAGTCTGACCAAATATGTCAGTGGCCCTAAAACTCTGACCACCGTTCCCAGTGTCCACTTCTCCATTCCTCCTCTCATGTTTCTGACTCTCACTCTCTGGTAGACGTCGAACTTGCGAATGCGTGAATGAGCTCCATCATGCTGTTGTTTCTGTTTTAATTGCCGATCTTGCACTTTTGCTTCGAGACTGGGTTTCGTCAACGCAAGTCTGGTGCGTGGCGCTCGATTCAGGAACAACTCCGACGGCGTTTTATCCGTAAGCGAATGCGGTGTGTTTCGGTACTGAAACAGTATGTCCGACAGACGGTGTTGCAATGGTAGCTGGCTGTTGGATTTTGCAAGCATCTTCTTGAACGTCTGGACATTTCTCTCCGCGAGGCCGTTCGTCGCCGGGTGGTAAGCTGGACACCGTCCGTTGTCAGATACCACCTCGCGTGGTAAGCCAAATGCTGCGAACATTCTTCTCAGTTGCACTACCGTCTTGCTTGCAGTAGTGCGAGACATTGAGACCACTTCCAGCCACTTTGAATGACTATCCACCACGACAAGGAAGTTCTGTCCGTCTTTTTCTGCAAAATCCACATGGATACGTTCCCATGGTCCCGTAGCCCACGGCCATGGAACCAGTGGTGCTACCTTCGGCGTGCTCGCTACCTGGCTGCATTCCCGACAGTTTCGGACACAGTCCTCGATATCCATCAACAACTGGTCTACTTCTGTAGCGATCTGGGGAAAATTGCACCCCAGTTAAGTGGTGTCTGCTTTAACCAATCCCGCCCCATCAATGCTGGTCGTGACCCTTTCGCCACAAACACCTGCAATGAATGCTTGTTACCACGATATCTGACAGGCACACACACTTTACCTGCCAATGGGATTAGTTCTCCGGTGTATGACCTTAGCTTCAGACCGGTTTGTTCTGGTGAAAAGCTACGCAAGAAATTTTTGTACACATTCTCCGGTACAATAGACACCGCCGTCCCAGTATCTACAAGCATTGACACATTGTGTCCATTTAACTCCATGTTCACATGTATGCCTCTCTTAACCTCGCTAGCTGTGTACACTCCATGTACACCTAAGTCAATTTGACTGCCATAAACATCAGTAGCCTCATCAACATCACCATCAACATTAGAAACCTCTCTGCCTACACTGATCTCCCTTCGGCCTTTTGACCTACACATTTTTGCTACATGACCAGTTTTACCACACAAGTAAAATTTTTGATCAATGAATTTGCATTTAGCAGCAGAGTGGTGTCTGCCGCATCGGAAGCACTCTCGGTCGGCCGGCACCATCGTCTGCTTCTGTTTTGGTGATCCCCGATTAGTCACGTGATGCACCGCTGCCGTCGCCGATGGAGTATCGTCGGGCGTTTCATTGAACTCCGCTGAGCTCTTCACGGCCATTTCCTCGGCGATCGCCGTCTGATAAGCCTCATTGAACGTTAGCGAATTGTCTCTGAGCATTAACTTCGCTTGTACCGCCGTCAAGTTCAGGTCCTTTACGAACATGTCTCTCAGAGCCTGATTTTGATAATCACGTGGGTACTCACATTCACCGGATAACTCACGCAACGCCAGCGCAAACTGCGCCACTGTTTCTGAAGGCCTACGCCGTCTGTTCATGAATTTGTTTCTCAAGCCTATGATTGTTAGTTGCTGTTTGTAAACCGTGGTCGCCGCACGAATTACCTCATCGTAGTCCGCATTTGCCGGTGTCTCCGGCTTCAGTTGCGTCTTCAACTTCGCGTAGCATTCAGCGCCAACGTTTGACAGGAAAATGCTCTTTTTGACATCTGCGGATATGCCGTTACTGATCACTAAGAACTCGAACCGTTCAACGTAGTTTTCGAACCTCTCCTTCTCTTCCACATACGGCTCGAAGCGGGCGCTCTTCCCCGACATGCTTAAGTTCGTTTTCTCGTTGCCACTGTTGTGTATTGTGGAGTCTGCATGTTTAAGGAGACAGATTACGAATAGTAATCAACTACACATGAGGTTGGCGGTATCCCAGAGTGCCTCTGGTATGTATTGCAGAAACGGTACAAAACACGGACGGACACTTACAACTAGTACCCGTTACATCAATATACAACACACAGCTATATTTAACCAGACGATTTGTTTAATCTTAACTGTAAAAAGGAAAACAAAATCAAATTGTTGTAAAATGGTAAGCAACTAGAAAAGAGACATACAAGACAATGCAAAAAATCGGTCGGTCTAGTTATAATAATGTTCAATTACTACTGCTACTTCTTCTTCCCCTTGCCTCGAGGTTGAGGTCACTCGGTGGTCTTTATTGGTCTTCTGCAATGGTCGTCAGCTCTTGATCGTTTGTATCTACCCCCAATGGAGCGCGGTGGCGCAGTGCCTATAGCATCAGACTCGCAATCGAGAGAACCCGGGTTCGAATGCTGGGTTGCCGTTTCGAACGTTGGACAAATTCGTTCACTTCATTCTACGTAGCTCCAGTTCATTCAGCTGTGTGAACGAGTACCTGGCTTTAGACAATGGTGTATGTTTGTGTACAGAAAAAATCTTTGCACATTAATTGCAGCGTGGCTGAATGAATCCTAGCGAAGTCGAGATGGTATTCGATTGAGCAGGCCTGTCATGGAGTAAAGTGTTTAGCGCTTTGAGCAGTCCTTGGGACTGGATACTGCGCTATATAAGTATATACTTACCTTTTTATCGCGATCTCGTTTTACCCTGGTTTTTCATCTTAATTGTTGTCTTCTTCTGCCATACTTTCCTGTTTTCTGTGCTCTTTTTGTCAGTCTTTCCACACCCATTCGCTGTACATGTTATAATAACTATCACGACGGTGATAACTTAAACCGTGTGTGACTGCCCTGCACTAACGCGAACCGTGTGTTTTACAGCGAGACGGCGAGGCTATTGAATGGCGAGTCTTTTGCTCACGTGCCTACGAAGAACTCTATCTTCTCGTCGTTCGTTTCGTGTCGCTTAAACGAAACGGTGACGAGAGCTTCACACTTGTCGGCATGACGTTAATCAAATGCCCGTACGATAATAGGATGTTTATCAAGACTCTGTCAGCAACCGAGAAGTTCAATGCGAAAGCGGGAGATGTGCTAGCCTTCTACTTTCCCGGGCAGAATCCGATGCCCTACGACCAGGTGTCTTGCTTCTCGCAGGAGGACCAATTGCGTTATCTATACGACCCGAATGACGTCACCACCGGAAGAACATACATGTTCAAAGTGGCGCCTCTGGCGTGGAATCCGTGTCGGGAGTACTCACTGCAGTTAGTCATAGGTGAGCAAACGTACAACTTGAAATAGAACGAACATCTTAAAAGTATACCTATATCCGGTTAGTGTTGGTGGGAACAGTTAAGGGGGTAGTATGTTAATAGTTTTTAATTTATTAAGTAATATGATGTTCTTAAAACTGTAATAAGTATGTTGAAGGTACACTGCCCGCCAAGTTGTGTTCAGTAAGCCCGTAAACGTTCGCAATTTGGAAGATACGACCCTGGAACATTTTCAAACATCCAGTTTCAAAACAAGCGTTATTGGCATTATCGCCGAGTTGGGCTGAGTTAATTGCAATACCCTTTGATGTTCAGAAATTGTCTATTTTTCCACGTTCGAAAAAATTACTATGCTGGCTAATTCCGTGGAGAAGAGCAGACTGCCTCGCTTTAAATGTCCCTCGATGTATTTATTCCATCGCGAATAAGGTTATTTGTTGTTCAGATACGAGTTTTTTTGTTGTATCGTCATTCGCGCAGCATAAACTATATCTGTTATAATACCGACTGCCAAAATGATGTTATAATGAACCATTTGTTCTTGTTGAAATGTGTTTCGAGCGGAAACAATTTGTTTACATATCAACGCACCGCTTTCGAAGGAGTGGCCTCAGACCCGTTTACTAATGAGGTGGATATATACATCACGTGATACATCATGGCGCCCCTGTCGGGTCGACCCATTATATCTTGAGATGACGTAGTCAATGTGTTTTGCAGAGAGTACTCCGATGTCAACTTTGCCTACGGTTGCGGTAACATCGCCACCTGTTAGAACTCCAGAGGCAGGTTAGTAAATATATTTTGTTTGGGAACGTTATTTGTGCATGTTTGCGAATACTTGTGCACGTGTCAAACATAACATTAGACGACACTATCGGATGCAAACAAACAGCAACGTAAAACAGCCCGTGTTACAATTCATAATACTTCTCTGTAAACGACACGTTTCTTTCTGGAAATAGACGAGACTCTCTTAGACTTCATCTTTGTTCTGGCAAAGGAGACGTCTAAACGTTTCTGTCAGGAAATAGACGGGACTCGCTTAGACGTCTTCTTTGTTGTGCAACGGAATGAGTGAGGAACTATATCCAATATGTCGCAGTTGGGTTAAACATAATATTTTCTTACTATCCCATTTTGCTTGCCTTTCCCCTATGTATTGTATTTACACAACGATATGCCAAACTGTTTTAATTAATATAAACATGTTTTATTTTATTTGTATACGTTCCACGCAGAACGTTTTTAAATAGTCTTACATGTATTGCTGTAAATACATTTAATTGATAAGGCCTAGTAGTAGTAAAGGAGGTCCTTTACCGTGCATGGTTTTGCGGTCAAATGCCCGGTTGATTGTCTGGGTCGAGAGGTCGAGTGGTCCCATAGCCGGAGAAGGCTGCGCCTTCGGTAGCAAAATCCCTTGTCGGCCGTTATCACTAGTCATGTTGTTCATCTTCCAAAATGTAAGATATAACGATCACAAAAAAACAGACGCAGGCCTTTTATAACAGTTCAACAGAACATAAAGGTCGCGTGGGCACATCCGGGCACTTGACCTACATCCGGGCACTTGACCTTGACCTACATTCGGACACTTGACCTTGCCCTACATCCGGGCACTTTTCTCTGCACGGTAAAGGACCTCCTTTACTACTCCTAGTTTAATTGTTTTAATTACAAATGTGTTTCTTTAAAAATATTACACGTAAAAAGATAAAAATAAAAATAATCTTTATTGTTTTATAATGTTCAGTACAAAAGTATATTAGGCAACATTTATTAATAGATTATGAAACAAATGGAACGAAGGAAGACAAATTGTAAATTATGTGCGTAATTGTAGGTAAATCATAATTCATGTAAAAGAAAATATATATCATCATGATATATTAACTAATTATTTAATGGTGCATTATACGCATACCATAACAAGACGGAAATAAATATGTGATGCACATGGGTTATTAATAACTTGACATTAAATAAATTAATAATGTAGATATATCAAAGGTGCATCAAAATTTAAAATTGTCAACATCAACAAACACAACGACATACACCTATATTGTACAGTTACATACTTTGAATGCATGATGTAAAACGCCGTATAACACTGAGTGAACACGACGCAATGCACATCTTTTATTTTTAATATCAATACGATTCGCGCTATGTACATATTTTACTTTACTTATTAATAATATAAGGTTCATACATGTCCTCTTCCAGACGAATTGTTCTACTGCAGTTTCGAGACACCCGACCTTTGCGACATGGTCTCCTTCGACGGGGTATTCCAGTGGACTCGGCACAGCGGCAAGACGCCATCGTTACTAACGGGCCCCAATGGAGCGCAAGATGGGGACTACTACATGTACTGCGAAGCCACAGGTCGAGAAAAATACGACACTGCAACGTGAGCAAGTCGCAAGTTCCAAAATAATAGCGTATTGGTTGTCACCACGTATCACGGGGAAGTAAATTACTACAGTGGCGCCACCCAGCGACTGAAAACACACCATGAATTGGTGGTGGTGGTGGAGGGGGTTGAACCAATGCTAAACGCGTAACGTTTTTATTTGTGTTTTACGAAATTACGAAACCATCCCTTAGCGATACCCAGTGACATGTTAACGTCAATGTTGCATTGTTATATAAAATAAACTGTATCAGTATGCCTAACCAGTGTCATCAACTGGGCTACACACACATGGAGCAACAAGCCAAGGGCACCAGTCATCACTACTGCAGCATTTTGATCTTAACTTCGTTTACAGTGGCACCATCTGGAGAGTTGATCACCACTCAATTCTCTTAGTTAGGAGAAAAATGACTCCAGAAAAGCATAGCATATCGCAAACACGTAAGAAAACATATCTAAATAATTATTGTATTGTTTTTTAAAACACGGCCAAATAGTCGAAGGAAGCGAATGGACATAAAAAGAGACGACTGAACCTCGGCGTCTGGGTGGAGATACTGTTACAATGTCCCCAAATTAGCGTATTCATGGCAGATTTTTCAGCGAAATAACTATGGCTAGACTAGTTTCGTTTCTGTTACAGTCTTGTTACCCCTCTCATCAACCACACTGGCGAGGCGTGTCTTTACTTCGCCCACCACACGTACGGTGCCGGCATGGGCAGACTAAGCGTGCACGCTTACGACGATACCGTTGGTCGAAGACAGATCTGGACTCTCAACGGACCGCAGCCTAAATGGTGGTCCTCGGCCAGCGTGAATGTCACCATAACCGAGAACATCACGGTGAGCGATAATTGGAGTAACACCAATAATAATAATAACAACAAGCTTACACCCACCGACGGAGCAGCAACTAAGGACATCATTAACTATGATAATTACGTCGGCGCCATCTGGAGATCATCACAAAATTTTCTCAGGTAGGAGAAAGGCCTTCTGGAAAAGACAAGCATATCAAAACACGTAAATAAATAACTGTAAATAACAAACACTTTGTTTTCTGAAATACTCAGTCTGGTAGAAGTCAGAGGCTAATGATTCATGGAAGCGATTGGACTTAGAAGGAGGGGATAATATTGTAATGTTAGCGTATTTATATATATATATATGTATATATATATATATAGTATTGTTTTACAGTATTGTATACATATATATATATATATTTCGATGTTTTCTTACGTGTTTACGATATGCTATGCTTTTCTGGAGTCATTTTTCTCCTACCTAAGATAATTGACTGGTGATCAACTCTCCAGATGGTACCACTGTAAACGGAGTTAAGATCAAAATGCTGCAGTGGTGATGATTGGTGCCCTTGGCTTGTTGCTCCATGTGTGTGTAGCCCAGTTGATGACACTGGTTAGGCATACTGATACAGTTTATTTTATATAACAATGCAACATATATATATATATATAGTCATATATATATATATATATATATAATAAATACTAATAATATACATGCCAACCCTCCTGTTTTTTGGAGGGAGCTTCTTCTTCTTACCACTCCACATACAGATGGCTGGTCTGACATGCAGCTAGGGAGATTGTTGTCAGGCGAATTGGCAAACGATGTGGATATAGCGTGAGAAAGGGGTTTGGGTTAAGGTTAGGTTGAAGATACTTTCGACAAGATTGACATCAGACGCTTACATGCATTTGTGCGTGGAGGGGTAGGACGAAATGCTCTCTTGAATTTTCATGGAGTCTTTATTGTGAAATCAACCACACCCTCCCGAATGAGAAGGACATCTCCCGGATTATAGGCTTTTACGTGAAGTTGTAGTTTCCAATGAGCCTCAAGAGGGTGCAAGAAGGGTGTTCGCCCAAGACAAGCTCTACCGTAACTGTTATTAGGGGTTTGGTAAAATCTGTGAAGAATGTAACGGTTCACGTTCCTCTATTACAGTTCTCGTTTAGCGGCACCGTGGGATCATCGTCAACCAGCGACATAGCTATTGACTTCGTCCAAGTCAAGAAAGATAATTGTTCCGGTAGGCCATTTGAACATTTCTACCGTCGTGATTATTATTTGAAAACCACTTATTACCAAACGTATGTCCCAACTTCCCTGAATATACAGTGCTATACTTTGCCATGTTTAATATTTGCGTTACAATAGACTCGACTTTTGCTGTCAAGGAGCGATGATCAGTACCGCCGAAAACGTATTTTTCTAGACAAGTTTAACTTTACCAAAATGAAATTAAAAGCACGTGCAATAAACACATATTTAATTATGTATATATGCACTTTATATATATATATATATATATATCACTACTGATACTTGACAGTTATCGTGTACAACTACTACATAACTACCTTTTGTCATAACATATTTTCTCAAAACTATCGTCATGTAACCGGGCGTTGACGTAGTGGTATCACAAACTACAAACCCCTATATTCACAATATATTACTTGGATCACATTGTGAACGGATACAACTTGTGCGTCATAAAATTATTACAGTTGTTCTAATAATTATTTACTGAAAATACTAAATTCAAAGTTAGCTCAAAATAGCTACTTCAACTGTCTTAATGAATTACAATTATGTGTTTCAACGTCACAAAAATATGCCTCCGGATGTATTGTATATATGTAATTTATGTTATATCCATCTGTTCACCGAAGACATGCCTACTTCCGGCGTGACTCCTACACCAAGTGTAACAAGACCAACAACACCGACTCCAGGTAAATTACACGTCGATATGTTTGTAAAACAATTTCTTTTCTCCAATAGTTGTAAATGGTGCATACATGTTTACAAGCACATACGCTGCTGTTTAATGGTGCAATCGCTTTGATATCATACTGTCGCAACAATACAATACACGACAAAAGTAGCTATTTACATGCGTATGCTGAGTTCTGCAACATTTGGTGTAAGAAGTGGTATTCGACGCACGCCAGAAAAATCCCACTTCTGACACCAAATGTTGCAGGGCATTATGCAGTATAGATCTGCAGTCACACATACAGAATAAATACGTTTGAGCTAAACCGTTTTAGTTAAACCGGTTTATGTTTATAAATTGAGAGCGTTCACACACGCATTTAGCTCAATCGTCTTAAGGAGGAAGTTGGTATGTGCACATGCGCAAGCTGGCATAACAAAATGGCTACATTGTGGCCGGCTCCTCCCAATTGGGCCTGCACCCGATCGTCCCCCACAACTCATTAAATAACAATTTAATTTCTCCATCATCCCAATTGTCGCGTCGCAATTGCATTTCTTTAGCTTTTGCGTTGCTTGGATCCGTAGAAGACATGAAGCCGGCACAATCGTGTTGATGTTGTAAACAGGAAGCGACGAGGCGCAAGATCGAATGCGCATGACTGTGATGTGCTTAAAACGTTTTAGTTAATACGCATGCGCTCACACTTGCACACGTTTTAGCTAAAACGGTTTAACTAAACCACCTACTGAAGCGGATTAATTATACCGTTTTAGTTAAAACGTGTTAGCGCTAAATCGCGTTCACACGTATGCTTTCTGACTGGATTAATTAAGTCAAACTGTGTTAAAGTGTAAGTGTGAATGCAGCTTTAGACTAGCTACTTACACGCATCGCATGTATTTGTTTTAATGTTGTTCCTCCCGACATCAGCTAAGCCTGCAACCAGACGAAATTAACGACTAATCATTAATCCACAAACAACTGCCCATTTGACCAGACGGAAAACTCGCAAAATACTCAATGTCTTGTTTCAAGTTTCAAATACATTGCTAATTATAATAGAGTTGGAAGTGAAAGTAACGGGTAAATGGTACTTATTGTTTTTCAGCGCAGCCCACTGGTCAAACGGTTGACCTATACGTGTCAGAAGATGGCGTGGATAGTGCAAAATGCGGCTCTCAAAAGCAACCGTGTAAATCCGTCAAGTACGTTGCTAAGCAACTGTTTGCATACAATACCGTTTATGTTGGTGTAATTCCGTTTGTCTTCCTGCGCCATAGGTATACTGTATTATGTTCTAACCTAATACGAATTGGTCATACATGGAAATTAAATATATTTTTGTTTTCTACATGTATATAGCATGTTTAAATGTATAGTATGTGAATACTTATTTCGGATTCGTGTGTAAGTGAGTGAGTGTGTGAGTGTGTGTGCGTGCGTGCGTGCGTGAGTGCGTGCGTGCGTGCGTGTGTGTATGTCGACACGCGCGCGTGCGCTTTCGCTCGACCGTGGTCTGTGAAAAATAGAATGATTAAACAATATAAAACATCTGCGTCGATCATGCAGCATGATTAATCTGATTGATTTGTTAATGTTAACTGAGTAATATACATATGTTTTTTTTAGGTCAGCAGTTGCACAATCCGGTTGGTCAAAGGTGATTAACTTAATAAATAGAGCGTCGCCTTATCACGTGAACCTAGCGCAAGTCGGGGCCACGGAAAGTCTCAGCTTCATCGGTGTTACTGTCAACAACAACCGGCCATCACTTGTGCTAGAAGACAACGACATGGTAGCAGGGCTATGGAAACTCGAAATTTACAACGTCAACCTCTATGGAAGTTTCTTAACAAACTGTAGTCAGGGTTCCTTCACGTTCAATCTCGACAACGTAAACGTGAACGCGAGCAAGAAAGGCTTCGTCATAAATAAATGCCAACGTCTAATCATCAATGTTACGCAATCGACGTTTACGTCGGCAATACTGCAGTTCACGTCTTTCTTTACGACGGACGCCTTGTTTGTTGACTCCAACTTCGTCAGTGTCGCAGCCAGCAACGGTTCCGAGTCTTACAACGGAGGTCTGTTGGCAAGAATGCCGAGGCGCCAGGGAAAGCACATGATTCACATCATCGGTTGTTCGTTCGTAGGTCTGCATCAAAGCTTCGACACAAACCTGCCTTCGGCTGCTGTAGCCGTCATAACCGTGAAGGAAGATACCGAACTGCAGCTCTCTGTCCTGCATTCAAATTTCACAGGAAACGATCGCGCCATCGACCTCTCGCTCAAGGGTATCTCGGAGGTCGAGTTCAGAGCGAACGTGTTCCGTGGAAACAAAGGCGATGGGTCAGGCGGGTCCATCCGCGTGACAGCGACACTACAGAAAGGATTCGGTTCACTTTCCATGGTGAAACGAGCCGCGATCAACATTGTAGACTGCACGTTCGAGCACAATACGGCATCGACGTCGAGTAGGTACGACGAGAAAGATGTCTACTATCAGACGCGTTCTCCTGGCAGCGGAGGCGCGCTGTTCGTCCACCTGGCTGTACCGTCGCCACTGCCTCGGGACGGACTCGTTAGCGTACGTTATTGTCGCTTCTCCAACAACACAGCGCCGGTTCGCGGCGGAACGATCTATGTCAATGCTGAGATCAGCATGGAAATTGTGGAGACGCACCTCGTCAACGCCAGGACAGTCGGTCACCACTCCCGCTTCGGAGACCTCATTTACACGTCGTGTAACATGACCATGAAGAACGTAACTGTAGAGGCGGCCACATCCGACGGAGGCACGCCGCTCTTGTCATACCAGGCGGCCGACCCTGCCAACGCGCGGCTTCTGGTCCTCGGTCTGCAATTCTCCTGCCCGATGGCGCACTGGGTCGAACAGCTGAACGCGACGTCGTACGGCAACTCCGGCGGAATAGAAACACTGCAGATCTTCTGTCGGGCGTGTTCTGAGAACAAGTACAGCTTAGCGACTTCGCGCGTCAGGGTCGACCGGGTAACGGCGACCATCGAGAACGACATCAGTTGTTTAAAGTGTCCGTACGGAGCGAAGTGCATCAGCGGCATCTGGAACAACATCGGCTTCTGGGGCCGCGAGGGCGCCGTCTCGTCGTCCGTCACCATGTTCCCGTGTCCGCCGGACTACTGCGAGCAGAACACGTCGCGTCAGGTTGCGTACGACGCGTGCGCTGCCGACAGGGTCGGTGTGCTGTGCGGGCGATGCAGGGACGGATACTCGGAGTCCCTGTTCGGAACCAACTGTATCCCGAACGGGCAGTGCGGCTGGCAGAACTGGTATATCGCGGTGTTGATCGCCATATACGGAATCCTCTATGTTCTCTTCTTCATGTTCGAGAATGACTATTCGAGATTGATTCAGTTCATCTCCGACAAGCTGTTGCGGCGGTCAGCCTCCGCTGCTCCTGAACGAGATCCAAACGCAGACCTCTCGGAGACCGGCTACTTCCAAATATTCATGTACTACATTCAGACGTCGGCCTTGCTTCAGGTAGGCCTACATTCCTTCGTTGCTGTCTAAAAGGCCATCCATTCCTCTACTCAGAATTAGCCAGCGTAGTAAATCGTAACAGGAACTCTGTTGTGTTGAACGTGGGAAAATGGAAAATCCATGAACATGAAAGTGTATTGTAGTCAACTCAGTCCGCCCCGGCAATATTACCAATAAAGTTTGAAACTGGATGTTTTATTTACCATTTGAACATGCTGTTTGTCGAAATCTTTAAATGGCGAACATTGATACGGATTTACTAAATACAATTTGTTGGGCAGTATTCCTTCAACATATAGCACGTCATGTTTAGGGGTGGGGGTCTCCGTGTCAGCGATACGAAGCTTTGCATGGGGTAAAGGAGCGGTAACTAACGATTAAAAACGAAAATGTGTTAGCTCGTTTAGTTGTCAATATCATACTGGTAATTAATACGTCAGTTGCAATCAGAAATGTGTCGTTTTAATATTTTGAGCGTGTCAATAAAAAAGAACTCTCAATTGCTTCAATTTAATAGTATCCAGTCTCAATCTCGAGAACCCGGGTTCGAATCCCGTGCTGCCGTTTCGAACTACTCTACGTTGTTCCAGTTCACTCAGCTGTTTGACTGAATACCTGGCTATAGACACTGGTATATATTTATGTACAAATAGTATTCACACATTAATTGTAGTGTGGCTGAATGCTTCCTAGAGCATTCGTGATGGTTTTCGATTGAGCAGGTCTGCCAGTGAATAAAGTGTAAAGCGCTGTGAGCAGGCTGAAGGATTGGATACCCCGCTATGTAAGAACTTTCCTTTATCTTTTTAGTTTTTTGAGCGTATTAGTACCAAAAGAGCTTCCGATGGCTTTAATACAATAATACAAAGTGCCACATAGACTAGGCATTCATAACACACGAACAAAGGTTTTGGCAGCAGAACATGAAGCGTCCACATGTTAGAAAGAACACGACTTGTGTCTCTTCCAAAAGAAACTGGCAACGTAGGGTGAACTGTATTGCCAAAATTTCGAAACCATAGTAGGCCTGCGTAGACTCGAACCCCGATCGACAGCTCGGAATTACGGCCTGTTGTAGTTCATGTAAAGGGAATAGCCCGAATAAGCAAAGGACGAGATACGATCTTGTGTTTATAGTACGTATGTTTACAGATCAATATCATCATCGAGGCGGATGAGATGTTCCGGCAAGTGCACCGGCCACAGGACCTCATGCCTCGAATATTGACGGACGGCGTCAAGCGACTGCTGTCGTTCGACCTGTTGTCCGTGCAAGGCGCCACATGTCTGATGACGAACATGACGGCAGTGACCAAGACTGCTGCACAGAGCGCCTTCGTTCTCTATTTCTTCACAGTTGTCCTCATCATCTACCTCGCGAGCGGCTGCTGCTGCATCTGCGTGCGGCCGGAGAAGCGCCCTCGTATCGGAATAATGTCGCTGGATGCGCGCATGCTCACGACGATCGTGTCGCTCTTCCTGTACACGTACCAGAACGTCGCTGAGAACGCCTTCATGTTGCTCAACTGCACCGACATCGGCGGCGGCAACAGCGTTCTCTTCTACGACGGCAACGTGACGTGTCTTCAGCCTTGGCAGTTCGGCGTCATTGTGTGTGTGTGCATCTTCATCCTGCCGTTCTTCACCGTACTCCTCCTCGGCCCCAAGCTGCTCGCCATCGGCCGGATATCGGTGTTCGTCTTCTTTATGTCCTTCCTGTTCCCGCTCTTCTTCACCGTTCCCATGATCGTCTTGTTCGTGATGGAGTACAAGAAGAGCGCCGGTGGAGATAAAGAGTCTGGTGAGAAGGGCGTTGGTGAAGAAAAGAGGTCGAAGGACGAAGCTGTGAGCGATACCAGCGACCTGAGAGAGGCCGTCGGGGATGTAGTAACGGGGGCCTACCGCCCCGACATCTTGGGTGGTGTATGCTGGGAAGGCGCCATTAACTTCCGGCGTATGGTGCTCGTGCTTATCTTCACGTTCGTCAACGACGTCTTGCTGAAGCATCTCGCACTCGCCGGCGGGTGCTTCGTCGTCCTTCTCGTTCACTTACGAGCGATGCCGTTCAAACAGCGCTTCTCGAACATCTTCGAGTCGGTGTCTCTATCGCTGTTGTTGGTCATCTCCGGAACAAACCTCGTCAAGTCGGCGTTTTACCACTCGCAGACGATCCCCCGCGGCCAGGCCTACATCGTCATGGTGGTCTTCGAGTGGATCGAGGCGGTGGCGCTCGGTATACTGCCGATCACCCTCGTCGTTCTCCTCTTCCTCACGCTCGTCGTGAAGACGGGCAAGAAAGTCTGGTGGTCCGGGCGCAAGCATACGTCCGGACACCAGAATACATCCGACAGTAGCATACCATCCGGTAACGCAGAGAGGCTCCAAGACCATCGTTCTCGTCGTAGGAGTGATCACTCAAAACATCACCATCACTGCCGGCGTCATCACGCGGAAGCTCCGGGAAGACGCCGTATCAGCCGTGGCAGGCGACGGAGCCCGGACGTACCGTCGGTCGAGATACGCGCTCCAGGCCAGCGACGGAGAAACCGTAGGTCTCGTTCGCATGAGAACGCCAACGGCGCGTGGCGAAGGAACGGGTCCGGTCATTCAAGGCGGGAAGACAACAGCTACGACGAGTTCAGCAGTCGATTGTTGTTTAGCAATCCTGTTGGGAACCACATGGGATACTCCGCATACGGTATGTACATGCCACCCCCTGACTACTAGATACAACTGTTGTTACATAGTTTTCGTTCACTCAAGTTGCGAACTTATCACCTCGGTTTATTGCAAACGTTAAACATGCTGTGCGTGTTTACACTAGCGGACGTCGCCTCGTCAACATGTTAACTCGCCACCATCCGTCGGATCTCACGAGTACTCTTGATCAAAGTATACAGCATACCATATAAACGTGTTTGACGCGATTTAAGTTAGACAAAACTATGACTGTTTGGGACATGTTTTGTCGTAGTAATTGTCATGGAACGCACACACGATATGCACAAAGTATACATCGATTAGTTACTTGTGCTCAAAGTCATACCGTTAATCGTACAACCAAAGATTACAACCATCACAATGTCAAAGAAACACAAATCTATATGAAGACAATTTACAATGTTAATATTCTATACCGTACGTACTTTTATTTCTTAACAATGCATGCTTGTGTATACATGTATATGTATGGATACGTATTTTTTTGCTACTAATGTGTTTACTTTTTTATAACTCAGGGATGTATGACATTGTCACATGGACGGTATATTCACTGTGTGTTGTACGTTTGTTGTATTTAAATATATAATGTGATTTTTAGTAAATAAATGTAATACGTCATAAACATTATATGATTTGTCTTCCTTGTATCTTGAAAGATGATTTTGTAATTTTTTTTAAAGTGCTTCCCAAAGAAGTCGAGATGGTGTTCGGTAAGACAGGTTTCTGCCAGGGCATGGGCGGATCCAGAGAGGGTAGTCAGTGGGAGGGGCAAAAAGCTCCAATTTCACCCTTTAGGGTCGCCAAAAACCTTCACTGGCGGCCGAACCAAATTCATATTAGGTGGTCATCGGAAGACGGGGATGGGGGTAATTATTGATTGCTCGTTTTGTGTCACTTCCCCAATTTTCCAATTTTCATTATTGTGTACGTTTGATATGTTTTATAGGTATCATTAATGTAAAAACAACTATTGAAATTAATTCAGTTGCAATTTATTCATATTCAGTTCGTGTGTGTGTGTGCGTGCGTGCGTGCGTGCGTGCGTGCGTGTATGTACGTGCATAGGAGGGTCCAAGGGGACTGAGGGTATGTGCCCCCCAAGGGCTTTCGAATGTGTCCCTGTTTAGGTTAGAATAAGTGTGTGTGTGTGTGTGTGTGTGCACGCGCATGTGTGTGTACGTGCGTACGTATGTGTTGACTTCGTACAAAAAACACGTTTTCCCTTCAGCACTACAACACAACATTTTAAGCGTGGCCATATAAAAAATATAATACATTATATTGCTAAACATATGTTAACTTACCACCAAATGATATTGCGGCAATGATCATAATCAGCTACTCGTCCTCGTTATATTTTTGTGATATCGCTTTCGTAGAGAACTTGCGGTTTATTCAGTAACACTATTTTCGTGGGATTGTTGCTACGCGGCGTCAGTCACGTGGCTAAGTACGCGGCTATTAGTAGCGGCTGAAGTTTTAACGGTGTCACGTGACTATGCGGTTAGCCATAAACTGTGTAGCCTGTTAATGTAGGCCTTTGTGTAATCTCGTATATATATATATATATATATGTGTGTGTGTGTGTGTGTGTGTATGTGTGTGTGTGTGTGTGTGTGCATGTGCATGTGTGTGTGTGTGTGTGTGTGTGTGTGTGTGTGTGTGTGTGTGTGTGTGTGTGTGTGTGTGTGTGTGTGTGTGTGTGTGTGTGTGTGTGTGTGTGTGTGTGTGTGTGTGTGTGTGTGTGTGTGTGTGTGTGTGTGTGTGTATACTGACCTCCCTTCAAGAACAGGGGATAGAAGATGTGTACATCGATCTCTTGAAAGACATCTACACCAACAGCTCAGTGACAGTCCCACCTACACAAAATGAGCAACAAGATCAACATCAAGAGAGGAGTACAACAGGGTGACATCATATATCGCCCAAGCTGTTTACGGCAACACTCGAAAACATATTCCGAAGACTGACCTGGGAAACCAAAGGCTTGATGATAGACGGAGAATATATCAGCCATCTTCGCTTCGCCGACGACATACTCATAATCGCTACTACACCGCAAGAACTACAAAACATGCTGCAGGAGCTAGCTGATAAAAGTGAAAAACAAGGTCTGATGATGAACATCTCGAAGACAAAAGTGATGCTAAAAAATGACACACCAATATAACACGACACAGATAAAGAACGTTCAAAGCTACGTCTATCTGGGACAGCGATACAGTATCAGAAACAAAAACCAAGACAAGGAGATTCAAACATGCGTACTTCCAGCGATGACATACGGTGCGGAAACATGGGCACTCACCATCCAGACAAAGAACAAGCTAGCAGCCGCTCAAACAAAGATGGAAAGTCGCATGTTAAACATCACATATCTGGAGAGAAAACAAACATCTGGGTAAGGCAGAAGAATATAGACGTGATAGAACAAATCAGAAGACAGAAGTGGACCTGGGCAGGGCACATCAGCAGACTACGAGATAACCAGTGGACTCGCTAATCACAACCTGGAGACCTTACGAAGGGAAACGATCTAGAGGAAGACCGGCGAGACGGTGGAGAGACGAACTAGACGAGTACTGGAAGGGCAACATTTGGCAGAGGATAGCGCAACATAGGCATATTTGGAAACGACATGTTGAGGCCTTTGCCCAACCACGGGATACTACGGCTGCACAATGATGATGATGATATGTATAGTAGAGTTGTAACCATTTAATTGATTGAGAGTCCAACTTTTAAATCTATTTATGGACGAGTGGTATTTTCTGGGTATTAAGCAAAATGCACCGCTATATCGCTGCCTATTGTAACTGATATCACGATATTTCATTGGCTAAATGTTGGTAACAATGTTGACATTCAATAAACATATGGTGAAATAATTAAATTTCTTTCGATCTGATTTATGTCCTAACTACAGAATTTACACAGCAACGCAGTATTCACCATGGCAAGCTAATGTGAAGCAAACGGTGGCGCCACATACCGAACAAAGAAACATTATTTTGTGAGATGTGAGCTAACATAAGCGATATCGGAAACGGTTTTGCAAATATTTACGGACATTTGTAAAGAGGACTAAAATCCTATTGAAAAATCTTAAAATATGAAGTCTAACAACATACAAATGTCACTTATACATTAAACTAACACAGACGTATTATTTTAATTTGGATACCTTGTCAATTAATGTGGTTGTAGATGCGTTTGTAATTAGTAAAGTCAGCGAGAACAGCCTGTTTTTGGCCTGCTAGGCTTAGGTATTGGAAGACCCCTTAGCAAAAGAAGTATTTGACAAAATGTCACTTTTTGCTTGCGCCTACATTGTATAACACAAACACACACACACACGCACACATACACACGCGCGCACGCACGCACACATACACGCACACACACACACAAACACACACATTTTAAAATGGGCAAAAACTCAACCTCGGTTTAAGAAACCAATTATCTGCGTTATGTGCAGGCAGCTACAGCTGGATGGATATAACTAATTATTATTATTACTAGTTGTATCATAATGTAATTACAATTAAAGAATAGTAGGACTAATGACTCAAGCAGGTCAGTGGTGGTGTCGTCTTTGCCTGCACAACCGTCTAAGCAACTAATACGCCATGTAAAAAACGACGCACGCCAACGGGCGCTGAAGCATTGTAATGTCAATTCACAAGGCGCTGAATAGCGTTTGAATTTGCAACACAACAAAGCACCGTGGCCAGGTCTTCGACAACAACTATAATGACGCCACTTATCCGTCGGTTGATTCTTTGTGCGCGAAAGACGCCGTAGACAGTTACCGTTGGCACAGTTGGTAACATTCTCACCATGGGTTACTCTGGAATACAATTTACAAAAGATGGAAAAATCTTCACAGGACCCTTTAAAATGGCTGTTTTGTGGAAAAGAGTATATGAATTAGGTGTGAAGTGTCGTTTGGACAATATCGGATAGGAGGGTGCAAAGAAGGTCTTAGCCGTGGGATACAAGACACAGTCGATCTGGCGAAACTTGTGCCATGATGTGTTTGTTTTATATCTCAGTAATAATGCTCGTTGGCTGTTACAAGTACTAAACTGAAAGTCTTATATTTGAGAAACTACGTACTCTGTTCTGTTGACTCAATGCCCATTAATCAAATATATAAACCAGACATATCCATTGTTAATATCACACTAAGATTGGTTACGCATCGGATCAAAGTTTGATATCCTGTGTTATTTTGAGCTATGCGGTAATATCCAAAGTAATCTTCCAAAGAATGATGTCATCACCATTGATTGGATTAGGGTTGTCAATGTGATGAATCATGCAGCTGTAGAAGACTAGGAATACAAGATTGCTGTGCCATGCACAGTATATGGAGTTACATACATGCTAACGTGGCAAAAACTACACATGCACACACACACGCACACGCATACGCACACACGCACAGAAACACCTGCTATACAACATGTGTGTCTAGTGTGTGTGTGTGCGTGTGCGTGTGCGTGTGCGTGTGCGTGTGCGTGTGCGTGTGCGTGTGCGTGTGCGTGTGCGTGTGTGTTTACACTCTGCAATACATTACATTGTTGTAGCTTCATAAATATAACTTATAAGGACATCCAGGACTATTCTCCGGACAGCAATTGATGTTCAAAAACTACCATGACTCAATTGAGCAGTGAACCAATCGTCAGACGGGGCAACTGTTGATTTGTGTTTACGTTCAACCGCAGGAATTATATAGTCGATGGGAACGAGTTTGAGAGAAATGTAATAATGATTACTGCTGTGTTTCGTTGGTTGCTCCAGGAATGTGATAAGCTGGTTACGTTACGAACGTCAGAAAGAAATATATACAGATCCGTAGTGCGTATGTTTTATTATAGATTGCGTTTTTAAGGAATGCGAATTCTTATGGGAATTTGTGAGAATAAGTTAGTGGAAACGAAGCGAGTCCGATAAGGCGTGGAGCAAAACAATATCAAATATTCTATGGTGCGTAAGCTTCCCCTAGATATAAAATAGAACATTCGTGTGGTAAACTGAGGGATTGTCTTGCCAAACAAAACAGAGAGACTCCCGGGAAATCATGATGAGTTGACAGGCATGTGAGAATAAAAAAATTTCTGAGCTGCTTGAGCGACAATATGTTGTCTCAATAGATAACCACTATTCTTTGTGGTGTGATATGATGGAGGTCTGGATATTCCAACGGGTGGGAGAAACGCCCGGTCAGTTCACCCACTGAAATTAAAAGGCGGACATTTCCATTTACATTAGGCGAGATATATAACATAATTATTGTTTTCTGCCCTTTTTATATTAGGAGGTATATAGTGTTATCTTTATTGGAACTAAAAATAGCAACATAAACGGTCAGTACATCAATGCTGTGCAATGAATATATATTTTTAACTAATTAATATATTGTTCACAGACATGATTACTATTATTAGCAGCAGCAGCCACGCTGCAATTAATGCGCGAAGACGTCGTACACAAATATTACCATTGTGTACAGCCAGTGCGTGTGTGTGTGTGTGTGTGTGTGTGTGTGTTTGTGTGTGTGTGTGTGTTTGTGTGTGTTTGTGTTTGTGTGTGTGTGTTTGTGTGTGTGTGTTTGTGTGTGTGTGCGTGCGTGTGCGTGCGTGTGCGTGTGCGTGTGCGCGTGTGTGTGTGTGTGTTTCACTGTTATCTGCGTATTGTCTTTTGTACACTACATTATTTTGTTATATTCATAATTGCTTTGAACGGTGCCCTGCATAAGTGTTAACAATACTATCAAATGAAAGCAGGTACACATAATGCGTAGAAGGTCGTTGTACATTATGAAGAGAAGATATAGCATATACAAAAATTAAGTTCTTATACAGTTAAGGTAAGTTCTATAGTGCAGCATCCAGTCTTTACGACTGCTCAAAGCGCTCTACACTTTACTCCCTGGTAGTCATTCAATCCAACGCCATCTCGACTTCTCTGGAAAACATTCAGCAACGTTGCAATTAATGCGCGAAGACTTTCAGTACCCAAATATCCATCACATAGTTTTCATGTAATTATTTTCCTGTGACGGCTGTGACCCTAGTGTTTGTGACATCGGCCATACGTTGGGGAGTTCCAATTGATTCATAACAAAGAAGAATATCAATTTTACTTATACAATTGTCCAAATGGACTGCTCAAAGCACTTTGCACGTCATTTCCTGACAGTGCTATTCAATGGAATCTCAACTTTTCTGGGAAGCATTCAGCCACGCTACAATTACTGCGTGAAGACAATTCATACAGCTGAGTGAACTAGAGCTAGGTGTCATGAAGGAACTTTCCCAAGGTTCGAAACGGCAGCAATAGCGTTCGAACAAGGGATATCTCGACCGATAACCCGACGCTCTGACTACGTCGCCACGACACTCCCTAACATCCACTGTATCTCCAGTGGTCTCAAGTTGCCGCCTTGCCTGAGCTTCGTGATCAACTTATCCCAGAAAACCAACTGTCCTTGTGGATTGTCGGTCCACTTCAAGTACGAATTGCTCAGTATGTCCTCGAGCGTTCGCGTCAGTTGCGAAATGGGAAATTCGCGCAATATAATCGGCACGATGCCACCACTGCCGTGGCTACTGATGTGATCTCGAGCGAGATGCATCTCGAGGAGGCACCAGTTGTTATCGAGGAAGTCCGGAGATAAGACGAGAACAGTGTAGCGGCACTTATCAATGCTCTCACGAATCATATCCTCCAGTACGCTGCCAGGTAGAAAGTCGCGCTGATGGATCACCGTTGAGATATGCGCGTCATCCAGGTGTTGTAGAAGGTCATTACACACCCACCCACTGTCGCTCGAGTTGTAGCAGATGAAAGCGTCGCGTTCGTAAACAATAGAGCCCGGTGTAGCAACAGAAACTGTTGCCTGGTTCGTTGCGGGTGTCCAACGGTACGCACACTGCCACCGATGCCTGTACAACACATATAATAAAGCCAACACGACAGCAAAGACACCAACGGTAGGTAGCAAAATCTTTAAGAGAACGTTGCCATAGTTTGAACCCTTCTCGTACAGATGACAGTCAGTTTCCAACAACTCGCTGTCCACTCGAAACAGCAAAACCACCGAGTTATTTCCGTCGGTACAAAATGTGTTGTCTTGATTCATGAACGTTACGCCTGTAGTGTGAGCCCACGTAACAAACTCATTGTTGTTACAAAGGCACTGCAGCGGATTTTCGCTGATGTCAACTATGACCTGTTTTGTTGCCGCCATTTTGTCGAGGCGTGTGCGAATATTTAATGGGAGAGTAGTAAGTTCATTGCGACTTAAGTTCAACATTTGAAGAGCGCTCAAAGTGTGAAGTTCCACGTTCAAGGTTTTCAGTGCATTTCCGGACAAGTTCAGCTTTTGCAACTTGTGTAAATTTGCAAATTCCGTAAGCGGTATTTCCGTCAGGTTGCATCCAGCCAAATCAAGAACTCGCAAGTTGTAGTTTCTGTTAAACAGTTGCGCTTCGGTGTCGCCCGCAATATCAACTCCAATGTCGTTTTTCCCCATCAGTAAGACAGTCAGATTTGGCATTTCAAGAAACATATCCATCTCAATCTTATGCACATTAGCATTCTGGAAGATAAAGTATTCCAGTGAATGGACATGCTTGATAGAACCCCTCATCGACTTCGTACAGCGAATGTTCGTGATGTCGACATATTTTAAACTTCCGAACTTGTCGATAAAACAAAACTGGAAATTCGTGATCATAGAATTCGATAAAAACGCCGTGTTTCTTAGAGATATGGCTTCGAATTGATTACCAAACATAATTTGAATAGATCGGTGACAGTCTTTGTTCGCATTAAAGCTAAAAAAGACGTCACTTGTGGTTGGTGCTGCCAATCGATTCATCCCATTTATAGAGAGAGTCTTCAGGTGTCGATGAGCAAGAAGATGCATCGAGAACTTTGACCTGACCTGACCCACGTGATCCAACAAAGGCATTTTCATCGAGAGATATGTGTTCCAGTGTTGGCAAAGTAGTAAGAGGACTGCCTCTAATATACTCTATGTTGTTTCGGCTGAGATCTAAACGTTTTAGAGTCAGGCCTATTGAACTGTTTTCGAACAGATAATCAATATTGAGATCAGTTTCTGTGTTGTACTTCGAATGTATGTCGTGCGGAACAAGAGTTTGTAAGTTGGAACTATGTATGCCTGCTAACACGCGAGCGTAGTTAGCGTAACATAGTTCTCCCTTTGTTGATATTATATGCCGAAACGATAGCGGCTCAAGCGATATCAGAGGCGCCAGCATGTCAGGGTCCATGTATTCCAGAACGATGAAATGTTCTATTGTCAACGAACGCAGTTCAGTCAACCCATAGAAACAATCAAAATCGAACCGTTTAAGAACGACTCCGCGTAGAACTAGACTCGTGAGATACTCCACACCTTGAAACATGTGGCGCCCCATCGTGGATATTTTCAGATTCTCCAAAGTCAGTTCCCGGATGTTGGACAGATTGGCAAACGCCAACGGCGCTAAAATATTTTGATTATAGTAGTTCACCCTCAGCCGAGTAGCATTAGCAGGTATGTCCGCTACGATACCTGCTCCGGTTTTGAAGTGGTGTTTGCAGTACAACACAAAAACATCGCGTTCCCACAGACACCGATATCCGTTCGGGCATGACGTCACAGATGCAGTCACGAATCCTCCAAGGAGCAACAGGACGAAAGCAATCGCCATGACTCGCAGCACGTGGACTATACACCGGTCTGTCGTCTGTCGCAGCACTTCGAATTTTATCTGTAAATCATAAATATTTGTATGATAATAATTATGCAACATTACGTTATATAAGCGACTAAGTCCTTTAGTCGCTCGTATCTTCGCAAGTTCATGAAAACACGGGGCTTCCAAAACAACAGGAAATGGCAATACATGTTTGTCAAGACATTACCCACCATGGTGCCCGTGCTAACGTCAATGTGCATTAACGTATTTTTCACTCGATAGGTGGCGTCATTATATCGATGTTTATTTCCCGCGATACGCGCTGACGACCAAACTACGTAATTCTCTCACACGTTGTCTGGGACTTGGCGAATGGTGAACTGGTGGGACTACCCTTTAGTCGTGATCAGTGACACGAGGGGCGTAGGTACACTGGATGTCAGAGCAATGGCATGCATTACAAACGGGCCATGTCTGTACAGTTTCCAATTTAACGCGATTGCACACTTAAACGTTGGCATTTGCGAACGTGATTAAATTGCTAACGAGTCGATTCCTCTTTTTTCGAGTTATGTTCCTGGTTGGTGAACCTGCATCCATCACGCCGTAAAAAAATCACTGTGTAACGCCCGAACACGCGCAAAGCCATTTATCTTGTGTTGTGGCGTCTGAAGTGTCTCTCGAATATTTGTAGCCTATGGGTATAACTCATGCACGCACGTACGCACGCATGCATATACACGGTGCCATACATACACGCACACACGCTCGAACGCCCGCACACGCGCACGCACACGAACACGCACACACACACACACACACACGATTGTGCCATGGTGTTGATCCGCGAAAACGCCTTCATTCGGCCAACAAAATTACAGCGAGAAACAATATGACACATTGACGAGCATGATGCACATCCCCAAAGAACACGTGACATCATTCATTTTCATTTATAATCCCTGCAACAATCAAATTTCTAGATAACTTACCAACTGCAGATAGACGAACCACAAGATGGTTCACAGCTCACCTGGAAACAAACCGGAACAAACGTTTCCCATCAGAGCATTAACCGTCTGAGTCACCGCACCGGTACTGTTATAACGACCGTATTTTTACTTCCTCTTTAAAACGTCACGTCCAGGTGAACTCGAGGTGTTGTCAGTCAAGCTCATTAAAGGGGCGGTAGCATAAGTTCCAAAACGTATATCATTCCCTACGGGGGTGTAGCGGTTTGGACATCACCATGTATTGCACAGAAACCAAATAGCAACAGTAGCGCCAACTATATTTGATGCAACTTCGACGAGGTGACCGGCGATCTATCACTGCGGTCCTACAACAGCTACACTGGCTCCCAGTGAGAAAGCGCATCGAGTACAAGTTACTCATGGTTGTACACACGGCACTGTATGCAGGCACGCCAGTGTACCTCGCGTCACTGCTACATCGTCACGCACCACGCAGGACCCTACGCTCTGGCGGTGGTCTGCTTCTGGATGTTCCACGCGTGAACCTAGCACGTTATGGTCGCCGGGCGTTTGCATGTGCTGGGCAGACATTGTGAAACTCTCTGCCTCTGGAACTACGCGCGATTGAGAACACTAGACAGTCTGGAAAATTATTGAAGACATTTCTGTTCTCAAACTAATATAATCAGACATCATTTAACTTTTGCATTATTCATGCATATAGTTTTAATAAATGTTTAGTCTTATTTATCTCAGAATAAAATTTTAGTATCTAATCAAAGTATTTAATGTAAATTAGGCTTTCATTTTTATTTATTTATTTATTATAATTTTTTTTTTCCAGTAGGTTCAGCTGATCAGCACTTTTGCTAATCGTTTATTTTATCATTGCATTTACCCGTAATTTTACTATACTTAGGTATATATATATATATATATATATATATATATATATATACAGTATATACTAGGATATTGTTTGCTAATTTTATTTATTTTATTTTTTATTTCTCTTAAATGTGTTTTTATGCTTCTTAGATGATTGTCAATTTGTAAACACCCGTGAACGGGTGTCATTAGTCCCGGATTTGATAGTGTATAAATAATGTTTATTATTATTATCGCGTGGAACATGTACTAATGCACAGTGACGCTGGGTAATGTACTGGGAACCATGTTACCTCAGTTAAATGCAGTTGGTATTGGCAGTGGTTTTGTATGCCACATTGGATTGCTCAAATGTTCAGGTGCCACCCGAGGTATTGGTGGGGTAGGTGGTGTTTCGAACCCAAACAAACCATTATGCTTTTTTTAACTTTGCGAACTGGTGTGAACAGAACCGGCAGAGGCGACCCCGCATTTGTAATGCATGCCCCATATCTAATTTGTATTCAAGTACTTTGGTAAACGTGCTAAATCACACAATCCAACATGCTCTATAAATAACTCGACCATCTCCCGTTATTGCATTGCAGCTGTGGCGTTCTTAGCTTGACAGCGACTTACATGCTTAGTCTGTTTCTTCTTAGGCCTATAATGCGGCTTCTAGCTCATAGTCATACCTATATAACACGATTTCACCAAACTGCCATCCGGAGCTACGACCATATATATATATATATACATAATTATATATATATATATCTTCTTCTTTGCGGGGTGGGGTCCTTTTCTTATCAGTTCTTTCCACTTCTTATATATATATATATATATATTAATTATTAAATATACATATATATTGATTGTGTAATATTGATGTACTCTCCGCTTGACACTGTATATTTCCAAATATATATATATATGTATATTTCCTAATATATATATATATATATATATATATTAGGAAATGTACAGCGTCAAGCGGAGAGTACATCAATAATACATAATAAATATATATGTATATTTAACTAATTAATATATTGTTCAGGGACAATATATATATACATACACTGTATATTGTCAGTGAACAATATATTAATTACTTAAATATACATATATATTTATTATGTATTATTATGTATGTATTATTTATTATGTATATTTAGTATATATATATACTAAACCATATATTAATTAGTTAAATATACATATATATATATTTATTATGCATCGTTCGCATTAACTTATTCTCGCATATTTCCATGCGAATTCCGCGTTCCCTAAAACACAACCTCCAAAAAGTCGCGAAAATACTACACCTATCTTACCCCACCCCAGGAGGACCCAACAAAGCATAACATTTATAGTTATTGCATTCTTGTTATTTAATACTCGTTCCCATCGACTATATAATTCCTGCTGTAGAACGCGAACACAAAACTGCAGTAGCCCCGTCTGAAGATTGGTTCACTACTCAATTGTGTCATAATAGATTTAGAACATCAATTGCTATCCGAGGTACAGGGATATCTTTAAAAGTTATATTTATGAAGTAAAAAAGTGACATTTGTCAAATCCGTCTTTTGTTAAGGGATCATCCAATACTATTGGATGCCCGGCAGGCCATAAACATGCTGCCAGTATTTACATTCCTAATTAAGAACGCATGTATAAGCACATTATTTTACAAAGTATCCATACTAAATATAATCGGTTTCTGTTAGTTTAATGTTTAAGTGGCAATTGACAATTTCGAAACTTTCATTTTTCATATCCAAGAATCATGTTAAATTACCTGGTAGAGGCTTTCGTTGATCCCATCAACAGAGACGAGGGCAATTACGAACTGCCTCACGTGTACGATGACTTCATTCAGCGTCATAGGTACTGATGAAGTCGACGTGACACGTCAACGAAAGCCTCTACCAGGTAATTTAACATGATTCTTGGATATGAAAAATGAAAGTTTCGAATTTGAAAACGAACTATCCTGAAGAATGTTCAGTAGGCAATTGACAATGTTAATATTTTATACCGTGCATGTATATATTATTTCGTATCAATGCATGCATGAAGTCAGGGGTGTACGCCATTGCCATATGGACAATATATTCACTGAATGTTGTATATTTGTTCAAATTAAATATGTAATATGATTCTTAGTAAATAAATGTAATACATCATATGTTTTGTGTTCATTGTTTCTTGAAAGATGATTGTATGGTTTGTTAAAAGGTGTTTCCCAGAGAAGGCAGTCGAGATGGTGTTCGATTGAACAGGTTTCTGGCAGGGAGTGAGGTGTCCCAAGGGCTGGAAACAGCGCTGTATAAGAACTTACAGCTTCTTGTTTAGACTAGACTTTTATCTTTTGTCTGACATACACCATGGTGCAGGTATCAGCGTAAGTTGTTTCTCAGTTTCATGCACCGATGCTGTTTAATATGAGGTTATTTTAAAATATCGATTTCTCGTTTGCAGTCACTTCCAAATTTTCTAATTTTCATTGCTGCATATGTTTAATATGTTTTATATGTATCTTTAGTTTAATAAAATGTTTAAATTGATTCTGCTGCAATGTGTTCCTGTTCAAATCATCAACGCCCTGGACACATCAAACATTGACACTACTATCATGCAAAACACAACTGTAATTAATGGGCCGACCATGAGTGAGTGAGTGAGTGAGTGAGTGAGCGAGCGAGAGAGTGAGTATGTGTGTGTGTGTGTGAGCGTGTGTGAGAGAGAGAGAGAGAGAGAGAGAGAGAGAGAGAGAGAGAGAGAGAGAGAGAGAGAGAGAGAGAGAGAGAGAGAGAGAGAGAGAGAGAGAGAGAGAGAGAGAGAGAGAGAGAGAGAGAGAGAGAGAGAGAGAGAGAGAGAGAGAGAGAGAGAGAGAGAGAGAGAGAGAGAGAGAGAGAGAGAGAGAGAGAGAGAGAGAGAGAGAGAGAGAGAGAGAGAGAGAGAGAGAGAGAGAGAGAAATACCAACAGGAGACAGCACAGTGGCGGAGTTCCCCGTGAAGCTGTCGACAGACTCGGCGACATGCCTGATGGTGTACAAAAACCATTGGGAGCAAGCAGTCGCGATCATGAGCAAAGCATCACCGCGACCGGGACAGCGACGTACAGAGCATGAGGACGTCGAAGCCATAATGCACTACGTCGACCAGATGATGCTTTTGCTCGTAGAAGAGTACGCCGAAGAAGGCGGACATGGTCCGGTCCTAAATTACTCGCTCACCAACGACATCTTTGAGAAATTATTCCAGTGGAGCAGTCAGACATCGGAGTACTCCACCCGCCTCAAACTTCACGCTCTTAAAATGTACGAGCTTCTCATTAGTCAGTCACAACAGATGCTGCTTGTTCACAAACCAATCATTCGGCCGCTGCTTAAGCTGCTCGTCTCTTGCAACTGTGAACAATATCCGAACTTGCCAATCGAGTCACAGTTGATCCAGGTGCTCCACCAACTTGCTGTTTGTCTGTCGCAAGAAACGCAAGTCTTGGAGTTGTTGTTTGATGCTGGATCAGATCATGGATCAACCAAATTTGTGATGTTTTCACTGCTGATTCCCTACGTACACAAAGAAGGCAGTATTGGGCAACAGGCACGAGATGCATTTCTTCTCATAATGGCACTTTCAGCAAAGCACAATGATATTGGACGATACATCGCAGAAAACTCAGATTTCTGCCCAGTAAGTGAAACCGTATTTTGATCGATTATTGAAAAGCCTAATGAATATATAACAGTGTTTCTAACAGTCATTGGGCATTGGCTAAATAATCACTGTTATAATAATTAAATAATTAAATAATATAAAATTAATTTTTAAAATCTATGTATGTGTGCATTGTTTATAATGATTCAAGCAGTAACTTGAATAAGGGTTTCTTTGTAAATCCATTCACAATAAACTGTATTCAATGCATCTGAAATGTATGTCAGACTGTAATTAGAAACTATGTAATTGCTATCTGTATTGGACCTGGGCGCACCACTGTAGTGGTGGTTGAATTGTTCATCAAATTGATATGTTACAAGTATGTCTAATGCATATCAAAAAAACTATATGATTTCTATAAATTTCAGCATAATCTGGCTGTTCTTCTGTTGATTTGATCATTGTCCGCGTAGGTTCTTGCGACAGGTTTGAGTGGTCGTTATTCGGAACTGCCTCGCAAGTTTGACATCCCGTCAGATGATTGGCACCAGTTGACCCAGGAAGACATCGACATGATGCCAGATCTCGTCATGTTTCTCAACTCTCTCGAGTTCTGCAACGCTGTTGTACAGGCAAGTTATTAGTGCTATGTGCGGTACAGTGGCATGCCAATGTACTGGTAGTTTTATTCAGTTTAGAAACCAATACTTTTTTTTAGTCCATATTGATATGTAAAAGTCATTGAATTTCAACAACAAACAAGATATCTGAGGCTTTCCTGCGTGGACAAAATGCATTTGTTTGCAGAGTATGCATTTCCGGAAGAGCAAATCATAAACGTGAAAAAATCCAGTGCGTCGTCGCTGTTAATATCTTTACACACACATATATATATCTCTAAATGAATACATGTGTTTCTTGCACACAGACCAGGCTTATAAATACGTTATAACAAGCAGACACATTTATATCACTTGTGCCACTGTAAGGCTTGTTCGTAAATATGCTTTTATAACTTTGTTTAGTAATTTCGCTTATTTGTTTACCCGATATCAACGTCATTTGCAGATTCACTATTTTAAATATCTCTTTGTAGGTGGCTCATCCACTTGTGAAAGAGCAACTTCTCATGTACATTTACAATGGCTTCTTGGAGCCTGTCCTAGGACCAGCATTGCATCAGGTACGGCAGTCATTTGTTGTATGCTCGATATTGTAATAAGTATACTTTGCTAATTAATATTTAATTTCGCAGTAAGCTTTATTTGATGGTTAAAGTTGCCACTGCAGTACGTTTACTCCATTGCAAAGCGGGTTCGTTGACTTTCGTATTTGTAGTTTGTGAATAGATTTGGTTTGACTGAACCAGAACTAATGCAGTAGTTTGTATGATGATTTCATAAAATCAAAACAACATATCTGCACAAACGAACATCTTCTTTGTAGCCAATAATGAAAAAACGAATTGTAGACGCAACTTTAATTATACTTCATCAGTGCCATTGTCTGTATGTTGAAATTGATTTGATATCTCAGTTTTTAAGGAGCGTTTGATATTCTTGAATTGGTTGTGTGTTCTTTTTGTTTACTGTAATGCTGTATATGTATTCACTATGTCATATATACCAGAATAGTGCTCCACTTGGACCACAAAACATTGAAAACTCTCATGTATATAACCATCATCATATTGGATTCATTCGTGAGGAGGGAAGCAATGTGTGGTACATTTCAGTGATTTATTTTTGATTGGTTTTCTTAAACTTTGGCAGAGCGTCATATCGAAGGTAACTGATGACACGGAAATTGTGTGCATCTGTGTGGTTTCTAAGTTCACTGTCCGTGGCTTTGGGTCTGTCTGTAGACGCTGGTCTCGGTGGTAGAGTCGAGAAATAAAGACTTCTTGCTTCTCATTACTGCTACGCAGTAAATTCTCTTGCTTCTTCATAGTGATATCTCTTTTGGGTTATTTCACATGGTTTAGCGTATATATATGTGTGTAAAATGTTGATATATGATCACTTAAGAAATGTGATCAATAAAATGTGAAATGGAGAGTTATGGATCAGCTATGAACTAGTTTGGTTTTATTTTAAAGAAGAAGTGAACTCTGACCAACTTGTAACACTGATTGTCCCGCAGCAGTGTTTTATGCCAATAAAATGTTGAGGACAAAATATTAATAAAAATATAAGAATTAATAATAAAGACGAAGCTGGGTCAGGATTTATAGTTTTGTTACGCAATATTCAGAGAAGAAACACCAAATCTGCATCCATTTTAATATAAGAAGATTTTGGAATAGTTTGTACCAAATTGAACCATAAGCCTCAGAGTGTGTTGTCATCCAACATACTATAGAATAAAATGGTGGCAAATTTTGCTTTTATTATGCACAAGTTCCTTTTGTGGTGTCGTTATGGCAGCAGCTGTGCTTATATTTTATATAAATATATATATTTCACTTATGTGATGTCATGAGATAATTTATGTCACCAGCATATTGCTCCTTCTGTGACATTGTAAGATTCCATGAAATTATAATGAAGTAATAACATTTTGTGTAGTATTTTTTATATTTTCTATAACTATTTTTAGTATAATGTAACAGGGGATGTTGGCATTAAACTGCACTTGTGGAAGAACTAAAGTAGTTGCTTTTATTCCTTGAATGTAATGATGACGTAGTTTCTTGGTTAATCATGTTGGGTATATTTACCTCAAAATTATACAGAGTAAAACAGAAAAGTTTCTTGAGAGGTAAATATACCCAACACGGTTGCTTTTAGTCGTTTCCAATTTCATTCTCATAGAAACAGAAAGCGTTTTAGGGCAGGTCGTTGCTGTGAGTGCCTCGTTTTGTTCAGTTTGTCCACGTTCTGGTCGTTTCAGAATGACATTTTCTTTACAAGTACAAATAATGGCAGGGGCAATGACGATGTCTTTGATGATTGGGAAGCTGAGATGGTACGAATTTTGACCATTTACTGCTGCTGATGCTGCTGTTTCTTTGTCAACTAACTCTGCTCGTATTATTCACTTTTGTCGGGTAACAAACTCTGCTTCTTCTCCAGCAGATTTGGTGTGTTTGTGGACTCTTGGGTTTTTCTGCCATTTTATTTCTTTCTGTGTCAAACAGGAGCAGTAAATAAGCTTTAAAGTTTCATAAAATATCTGAAGTGAAAGTGTGAAGTTGTCAATGCAATAAAGATTAATGTCATCGGAATTAAAATTAACAGAACATTTAAATTGTAATGATGTTTTCAAAGTTAAAGTGGCCTTGTCTGTTCCATTGCCCGATATTATCCTCTCTAGTTAACAGTGGTATTGAGTAGCAGGAAGTAAACTGAATGTACTTGGGTTTTGATTTTGACCATGCAAACTTGCCAAAAATCAAGAGCAACAGCAGGAACATGAGGTTGAATGGTTTGTTTACAATTTGAATGTATTGCAGGTACAACATTCAGATTGTAAACAATGTTTCAGTCTTGTTAAACATAATTTGGCTGGCAGCATGCCGTCAGCATATTTATTCTAGCATTAAAACATTAGATTCAAAATAAGGACCAGACAAGGTTGGTTTAAGAAGTTTGGTAAAATCCTGTCCTTATTAGCATTGTTTTGATTTTAAACATCCCTCACCATGCGTAACTATTTGATGCTTAATATTTTATGTGGATCAATGAAGCCTTTTTTAGCGTTTCTACCATAATATCATCATAAAAATTTGCTTTTTATTCTTCAACCGTGGTGTGGTCAATATTTCTGGAGTTGGTGGTATTATGTTTTCATACAGTGTATGTGATAATTTAATTTCTTCATCGCTTTCGTCAGCTAACTTGTCTACACTGCTTACATACTAGATGCTACTATCTAATATGTTAGGTAGTGAACCTGTCTGTCTAACCAGAGATGTAAGCATATTTGTATGTTTACTTCCAAGTTCTGTATAATGTTTGTACAAGAAATTTTTTGTAATTTTATTTATAGTTTATTATAAATAATTTAGACGCCAGATATAAATATCATTTTTATAAATCATCATTGTGTTAACATTTAATTTTCAGTAAGATGGGTTTATAAATAAAAGAAATATTGTACACTTCCATACATGCGCACTTCCATAAATATATTTGTTGCTGTCATCACTTTTAATATGATAATATTGGAATACAGTGACTAATTATTATATTTGAAATTGTGATATTGTTCGTTAGAGCCACTGAATAATAATAAATAATAAAAGTACTTATATAGCACCTGATCAATTGAAATTGTCTTTGGGTGCTTTACATACATATACACATATAATAGTATTTTACATAAAAAGAAATGCTAACTAAGAAATAAACATGTAAAAAATAGCATTACCTTAAATATAGTTACCAAAAAAAAACAATTTAAAAAGACAGATCATTAAAAACTTTTAAACAGATACATAATTATACTAAGACATTCTTTAAAAACTACTTTAAATACATTCATTTATACAAGAAGAATAACCATAAATATGCTAAGAAACTAATAAAACAAAACATATTTTATCTAAAGAAAGCACATAAAATGTCCTCGTCGGTGAATTATAGACATATTGATACAGTCATACATTTTTGTACCTGAATAAAATAACAAGACATTGAGAGAAATCTCAAATAAAAGCACAAGTACTGTGAACAAAATGTAAAGATAAAAAGTATAAATATAAAAAGTACTTAGGAAAAAGCCACACTTCATTCATGTAGACACATAACTGACATAAGTACATCCATATGACCAAATATAATGACAAAAATACAGCAAAATGGAAACAAATTATGGTATGATTAATAAACTAGATTACCGGTATTCACATTTAACCTTGTTTCATTTTGAGCAGAATGTTTTACTATATTTTCTCTAAACTTTCAATGAGAAACGATTAATCTCATGATCTCCCATGATGCTTTGCATTTCAAGGACATAATGAGACTGCCAATGTCACTACTCGAGTCTCACTTTCGGGTTTGTATTCATGAATATTCATACCCACTTGAGCATGGTGGTTGTTGTTTGTCATGTGTGTTTTGTGATCTCTTGTGAGATGTCTGTTTATTTTTAAAATAATAAATTAATAAGTTAGACATATATAATGTGGCGTACCATACCCAGGGGAGAACATGTTCTAAGGTGCTAATAAGTTTAAAGAAGTAGAATAAGGTAAATAAATAAGTAAACTGTCCAAGTCATTTAAATTCTTTTAAATCTATAATACATGTTCTTAACATATCATTAACAATAACATGTGCAGTTGGCTGACAGATGTGCCTGATTGTGTTCTGTTGATTATTTTGAGTTTCTGTCCAGTAGAGGATTGGATTTTAATCTGTTTGTGATTCTTCATAGCTGCATGGTTTTATATTAGGATATTATTGATCTAAGTCGAGCATGCGACTGTGGTGTGCTGTTGGTTTTGCTTTTGTTTATTACTTTTCTTTCTTCTGTTTATGTTATTAATCTGGGTGCAGTAACAGTTACTTAAAATAGATTGCTAATTGGGCTGCTTATTATAAAATTTACTCTTATATTGCATATTTGATGGGATTTGATTGATGAAAATCTGTTGTGTGCATGTTGTAGAATATTGTTTGCTATAGTGTTGTATTTATTTTGTTACCGTCCAATACATTATTGTACATAATTTACAGGCTGCAAAATAAAACAAAATAAGACAATAAGGTAGCATTTTATCACACGCAGCTAAATATTACATATGACCGTCGAATAGGCGACTTGCTGAACGCAGAGATTGTAAATGGCGGCCGTTTACATCCGGTTAGCATAGGTAGTGCCGCTGCCTAGCAACCATGAGTGATGAGCGACATGGACAAACATACCTGCGCGTGTTACATCTTACAGACACCGTTATGTGCTATCCCATCGTAGATGCATTATTCCCACATCGGGTGACTATTTTAGCAAATGCCAGCAGTGTTACTGATTATTCAGTTGGGTTCGGGAAAGAAAATGCTAATAAAAATATATGCCAAATGATCCAACTTAGTCCGACAATATCGGTCTTTCCTTGCCGTCGGCGTCAGGCTTCAAATTCTGTTGGTGTTGCCTTGTCCACAACTTGTCCGCTGTGTGCTGCCCCTGATTAAACTAGTCATTTCGTCTGATGACTTTGCAGTTGATCTACAAAATCACAGTAATTGTTTCTAATAATGGCACATTTAGTTTAGCGTTTAATTTAAATGAGAGGCGGCTTGTTTTCTTTATGAAATAAAGCCACTTACTATGTGCCATAACTCTCTCAACACTAAGGGATGGCCGCATAGGTTCACAAAATTCTCAAAAGTATATATTCGGGTAGCTTGGTCATCATAAGGGAAAAAATCACTACATTGGTGTCACCTTTTGAGTAGAACAAGTATTAATGCACATTGATGCTAATGTGATATCAGAAATACGCAGCATGGTGGATAATTTATTAATTTATGGTAATCTTGTTGTGAACATTGATTGGATCTGATGGGTATTATATATATATATATATATATATATGTGTGTGTGTGTTGGCTATTGTTTTTTATTTCTCAAAATCTTAAGGCTTACCCCATATATTGGTGGGGTAGTGGTTTGAATCAGTATGAAGGACAATATGTTTCTTCTGGTTTTTTGTACTTCTGAAACCATCTCTAACAACCTAAGACCAAACTTGAAACTTGAACGTCACTTAAAAATGCAAATCAGGCTGATTGACCAATTCTGATTACACCATTTTATTAAGTTTACTATTTCGGGGCAGATAACTGTAATTTTACAACTTCATATCTACATGTTTCAAGCAATATATCTTTTCTCTTTAATTTATCTAATTACGTACAGTTTCTTTCGTATTTTGTATGGATGACTTTATTTTGATCTAGACTTGTTTTCTTCATTATATGTATAATGTTTGAAATAAATTGATTGAGTGATTTATTTTATCATTTGTAATATTTGCAGAGTTCAATGGATGAAGTGATAGCTGCAACTGCCTACCTGGAGTTGTTTATTCGGCGTATCACCGAACCAGCTCTGATGCGGATATTCCTACAGTTCCTCATCACAGGCAAACACGATGGAATCATCATACTAGAATCACTGATCACACGCATCAATAGTGGATCGCGGGTACGAGTAGGAACTACATTGAACAGCAGGCTTGTTGGAGCATGAAAATAGCAATGACGTTAATGTTTTTCAACTGTCTGATTTCATTTTATCCAAGATACAGTAAATCCGTCATTGTCAATATGGATTTTCATTGTTGATGTCATGATTTATGTAGATATATGCAGAAATGTTTAGTGTGTATACATTTTTGTAATTTTAATTTTTAAGTGTCATCAAAAGTCTTCATTAAATTAAGTACTAGTAATATGTGTGGTTGGCTTTAAAAAAATACTTTTTGCTAAAATCATCAAAAGAATTGACTTCGATCATTAATCGGGTAAATTGTTTGCTGAAGTTGACCAGATCTCCTAATAAAACGTAAAAAGTATCCGTGGATGAACTAACATGTCGTAGTTGTGGTAGGTTAAGTTTCTCATGAAATTGAATTGCAAGTGCAGCTGAATTGTATGTTTGCCAGAGTTACTGTGACATGTTTGTTTTCCTGCTCCCAACAGTGGAATCAGTTTTTTTAAACTCAGTTGTAATAAGTAACTCATGGAGTGCAGCGGAGCAGTGGCTGGAAAGTCAGGCTCTCAATCAAGAGAACCCGTTTTTAAATCATGTGCTGCCATTTCAAACCTTGGACAAGTTAGTTCACTCTACGTTGCTCCAGTTGACTCAGCTGTATGAATGAGTACCTGGCTATAGACATTGGTGGATATTTGTATGAATACTCTTATGCATTAATTGCAGCATGGCTGAATGCTTCCCAGAGAAATTGAGATGGTGTTCGACTGAACAGGTCTGCCAGGAAGTGATGCATGAAGTGCTTTGAGCAGTCCTATAGACGGGATACTGCACTGTATAAGAACTTACCCTTACCTTATTTCATGTGACTTGATGTTTGTTCTCTGTCTTAGTTGTGCATGGTGTCTCTGTCACTCTTCAACACTCTGGTTGATCTACACTGCGAGGATGTCATGTTCCAACTCATCTTCAGGTAAGACAACAATCTGCAGCCACTATCACTCATAACAGAGAGTGTCTGTAAGGGGCCTGATCATGACTCCCTTCCCGATCGCGTCACGCACTCGGTTCGATTGTTGGACAATCAAACCTAGTAGTACATGGCGCCATCGGGGCTCTTGCAGACACTAGTATACACCTGTTGAACTATACTGGGTTTGATTATACACGACACAGAGTTTGTAGATATGCATTGCATTGTATGTGAACACAACCAGACACAGTGTAACACATTTCACACGTTTAATTTAAAAGTTTATTTAGAACTATCTTGTGCAGAATTAAATGATATTTAAGATAAGCACAACTTGCAACATTAGGAAATGATGTACACAAAAGTTAAATATGAAAACTAGGTGCGCCCATATCTAGGCAGGCCTTTAGCCAGAAATAATTCTTGACCAGTCTTGAATTAATCAAAATTGTACCTTTTTAGCACGTGAACGGCTTCCATGGAAGTCATTTACATCAATCACAGCCATTGTTGTTTAGTTTAGTTTTTCAATGTCAAACCAGAGTAATTTGAGCCATTTATTTAATTAATACTGGTCCATTCGATTTGTTTCACTACCAGTCGTGCCAATGATAGTCATTAAGGTGGGCCCCTAGACTTGGAACTATAAGTTAATCTAGTGGCCAGCTGGTTCCCTCTAATTCCACCCGTCGTATCAGTTATAATTGCCCATCTTGACCAGTCATCTAGTAGTTTGTTGTTTCAGATACCTCATCCCCTGTACCCACGTTATGGTCAGTCAGCGGAGATCAGTCCGTGATGTCGACATGTACGGCAAAACTGCCGAGAAACTTCTCTCCCTCACACCAGCGTGTTGTCGTAAGAACTCCACAGGCAGCCTCACAGACACTCCACCAGAGGGCTCCTGTATGTCAACATCGAGAGAGCCATCTAGTGGTGGCAGTTCGAGGTAGGTTTTGATAACGGTGTGTAGTTGAGTGACAGTTTTTATTTCTGAAGGTGGAAGGTCTCGGAGCTAAGGATTGTTTCACTAAGCTATTGAACTCATAACAAAATCCACCATTAGAGAGAATCTGTTGTTAAATTAAGGAGCTTTTTAAATGCCAGATGTTACTGCCATTTTATTGAGGACACTATTTCTGTGTTACTCTGGTGAGAGTGACCCAGAGGAGTGAAGTGGCCCCGTCACTGTAACATCAGACTCTCAATTGACTCATAAAGACTATATAAGAACTTACCTTAGCTTTTTTTGATGTTGATAATTTTCAGTATACAGGATCACTGTTAAGAAGCAAAGATTTGTTTTCAAAAGCATAACCAGGCTCTTGAGCTCATAAAAGTGTTTGTGAAATTATCCCTAGGTTTCAAAAAAGGTACTACAGTGTTGACAAAAACTGGTTCTGGATAAGACAACATGCTTTTGACTGAACATTGACTTTCTTATGGAAATTGGTATTTTATAATTTCAGGCAAATAATAAATTAACTGCTTCAATCCGAAGATTTTAATATATAATAGGTCAAATATATGTTACTGTGAGGCATTAGTGAGTGTGTTGTATTATGCTTTTGGATCATATCAGTCTATGTTGTTTGCTTTCAATTTGTGCTTGCTGTCAGCTATCGCACACTTCAGGGAAGAACTAACTCTTGAATGAACAGATATATACATGTATATGTGTGTGCTTGCATGTGTTCATGCACACACATATATATACATGTATATGTGTGTGCTTGCATGTATACACACACACACACACACACACACACACACACACACACACACACACACACACACACACACACACACACACACACACACACACATATACATGTATATGTGTGTGCTTGCATGTACACACACACACACACACACACACACACACACACACACACACACACACACACACACACACACACACACACACACACACATATATACAAGTATATGTGTGTGCTTGCATGTGTACACACACACACATATATATATATGTGTGTGTTTATAATACATAAATATATTTACAGTACAACACCTCTAAACAGCCTCCTAAGGGACCGAAATGAAAGACATTATTAAAAGGGTGGCCTGAATAGAAAGGTCAGATAAACAGATGTGCCGTTCTGGCACTACTTTGTACACAAATATGCATATCACCTACAAATGTGTTCAGTGTTATTGTTATTATTAAGCTTTTTTAATATTATAATTTTTGGCAATTAAATACCTGGCAATTAATTTGCTATGGACATCTGTAATAACTATGATATTCTGTGTGAAATCGATGCTGAGGTCAGGTCATTTTATACTCTTATAACTGGCTGTATTATGGAGTAGAGGTTATGAGAATTAGTTTAAAACAGATTTCAGTAGAAACATCAAACAAACTGCGACAGTGTGCCACTTTCAAGAGGTGGCCAATTCTGAGAGGTGGCTGGTTTGAGGTGTTCTGCTGTATACCTGGTGTAATAACAGCTTCACTGCAGCGTTGTCTTGTCCATGCCAGTTTATCCAATGGCTTGTGGTAGCAGGAACAAGGTGTGATTTGACATGGAATTACCTTTTATAGCAGGCACAAAAACAAAAGCCAATATATCTGAACAATGGCAGCCATAGTAGTGCAGTAAGTTTGGTGAACAGAGGAGAAATTAATGTAAAAACCTATGATAAATTGCAGATCCTAAACCTTGTTTTCTGAAGATTAAAGGGAAGCAATCTGATCCTATCCCTGGAATTAGCTGGTGTAGTAATCTTACAGGAAGTCGCTGTGTTGAACATGGGAAAATGGGAAATTGTTGAACATCAAAGGGTATTGTGGTTGACTCAGCCCACCTCGGCCGTATTGCCAATACAGCTTGTTTTGAAACTGGATGTTTTATTTGTTATTTCAACATCATCCAGGGTCATGCCTTCCAAATGTTGCTATGGGCTTATTAAACACAATTTGGTGGGCAGTAAACCTTCAACATACTTATCATAATCTTAAAAATATTATATTAATTAATTTAATAAATGAAAACCTAGGAAAAGTTTGCTCCTTTTAAGATATTAAGACTTTGAATTGTATTAATTCTAGCCAGTTCCTCTGTTTCCATATCATTTGTTATTTATATATGTACGGTGTCAGCTTTGCTGGTTGTACGTATTTTGCAGTCATACTATGCAGAATACCTGCTTTGCATGTCTAACCTAACATTCCACTTCCTCTTCTAATGCATGCTGGGATTGGCACGTTGGTGTGGGTGTATTCTCATCTTTCAGTGCTGACACACCACTCCCAGTGCTTCCACCTACTGGCAATGCTAAGAAAACTAAACGATACTATTTCCGGAGAAAACCCAAGTCCCCCATTCAAGTCTACACCCCCGAGACAGTGGCGCACTCTGGTGTAAATTGCAGTGAGATGTCAAAGGTCACTGAAAGGTAACCTGCTAGCCGAAAAGTTGTTACGTTACCAATATTGGTGAATCCCCTTCACGTTGACTCATATATACAGTGCGTAGTAATTTGATGATCACAAAATGCATAATTCTTTATGTTCTTATTTTGTGGTTGTTTTTGTAAAATGTCTGAAAAAAAATCTGAATGAATTACCTTTTTCATACCAAAATATGCTGCACGCTGACAAATGTTTGTCTCTCTGAAAGGTTTGCATTTCTGTCAATGTAATGTGTGCTAATTCAAACCTCTTTGCGCTTACTTGTTCGTTTTTGGTTAGATGTTGTCAGTTCGTAACATTGTCAACAAAATGCCAGCTTTCAATCTATTAATTTGTGTGCTTGCTCCACATGATAACATTCATCTAACACTGATATATTCTGTCTGCACTCTAACCTTCTGTGTTATATTCATTCATCTGCTTTGCCCAGCTTTTATGATCTCATGCTTACGATGCATACTCACACAACATTACTGGTGCTGGGGTCTGTTGTGTCACTAATACACCCGTTAAATGCATAATACACCCCCTAGGCCATTAGCCAGAAATGTCTGTTAGAGTGCGAATGGCTTGCGGCGTGGAAGCCATTGATGTCAATCAGCCATTCTTGGCCTGTTTAGTTTGTTTTTCAGTGACAAACCAGTATCATTTTAGCCATTTATTTAAGTAATACTGATTTATTCGATTGGCTTCTCTACCAGTTGTGCCAATGACAGTCATTACTGTGGGTCCGTAGACTTGGAACTATCAGTTAATATATTGGGCAGCTGTCCCTCTCTAAATTCCTCTAAAATCTTGTTGTAATTACCCAGTCATCCGCCAGTCTTGAAGATGGGCAGACTGGTCTGGCTAAGCCTTTATACCCCCCCTGATCTCAGACAACATGTGTCATGTCCATAAAATAATTAAATAGTACAGTAATGCGGCTGCACATTAAATTCTAACTGTGGTGGGTCACAAAAATGCACAGTGAATGAATGTCTTAAACAGAACAATTAGATACACTCAACCAGCAATGTATCTGACTTGATGAATGTATTGTTACCCTGGATAAACAACCATCTCGGACCTTTATCACATGGTACCTAGCCAGATTCCTTGTTTTTATACATATTCAACATCTAGCCTATAATTTATTTGCCAATAGCATAAATGCACATGCAATACGTTAGTCATATGCAGCTGCAAACAGCCAAGAGTCTGTCCGCAAAAGTATGTAAAGTATCCTATGATATAAACCACAAGACGTCTGATTTTTAAATATCATTGGTCAAAAAATGGGCTGTCATAATGTCTGCAGAGGTGTGTAAAAATATGCAGTGGTACGTCTTTTTTTGCAGGGGTACATTAACGAATTATATATCCATTGACACATTTTGCCTTGAATGTTGGGGGTTGGGTTGAGCTGTTGGCTGTGTCATGCAATTCATGGGTGTATATTGGCATGACAGGTTGTCTAACAAATTATGGTCAAATAAAAATCTGTAAAATGAAAATATGTGTAAAAATGACCCATAGTAACAGTTTGTTACACAAGAACACTGTTTTAGTAATGCCACATGACAGATGTTAGATAGTATCAGGAAAAACTGCAAGAGAGGAAATTCTGAATACGCATACACACACACACACACACACACACACACACACACACACACACACACACACACACACACACACACACACACACACACACACACACACACACACACACACACACACACACACATTATTGATTGTGAAAGTGTTTATTGTGATGTTTGACTAAATATACAGTTTAGTTAACTGCTATTAGTTTAACATATATCAGCTAGGTTTGTAATAAAGCATTACATCGCTGGGACCGAGACACATAGAACGTGTAATCATTACATCTCTAAGTTATGTAGTAACTTTGTATGTCAGAACAAACATAACAGTTATTACATATTGTGAATTCATCTTTATTCATGTTCTAATTTGCATACGATTCGTACACTTACAGAAGCGGATCTCCCATCAGCATCAACCACTCAAGATATTTATACGACAACGATTACCTGCAGTATTTGGCATCGGCACGACTTGGCGTACAACAGTGTTCTGTCGACACCTCTGATTGGTCGTCTCCCTACGATGGAGAGAACCCATCCCCGGATAGCTTCGTCTTAACTACTGCTGACGTCACCATCAAAGACACGTCTGATTCGTCCCTCGCTGAAAGATTAGACTCATCGACTGATGATATTGTTGAGAAATCAAAGGCAGCTACTGGTGGTTCTTCGGGGTTAAATTCTTCAGGTGGTGATCTCAGTAGAAGGGCCGTTAATAATTCTCAGTTGGATGAGACCAGTCCGAGTCAAATCGACAGGAAAGACGGGGAACTTGTTTCAGTCGCGAGCAACGGCAGAACGTTTAAAATGTCCGATGGCGTCGACAAAACATTGCCAGCTGTGGATTGCTATGCTGAATCTGTGACATCAGAGGCAGACAGCGCCCTCTCTGGGGAATCATCAGCAGCTGATAACCTGCAGGTGCCGAGCGAAGACATGCTACGAAACGATTCTCCGATGAATGATAATTTTGACAACGCCGATTTTCACGCGTTTCTTCAGACGTTGCGTAGTGTGAAAACACCGGTAGAATTCTGTGAAGACATTGAGGCTAGTCTTAATGAGATGGATTCGCTCATCCGTGACTTTGAAAAGGCAGATGTCGTCACTGCGGATACCTGCATGGAGTCCGGAACAGATGAACTGCCAACGTTCATTTCGACAAATTTACACAAGGTAACTAGCGTTGACGCACGACCTAGAAACACTGCATGCTCGAAGGCATCTGAAGGCAACATCTGTGAATCTGCTTCTGCTACAGTTTTGGTGGGTTCGGTCAAAACAAACAGTCTATCTTCCAACACGGGGACGAATGAAATCGCATCAACAAAGACATTTGAAAAACAAGCTCATGTGCTCAGCAATGGCACTGTCGACATAGATACCGGTGGTGCCGGCGATGCCACTGTTGCTGTGTCAAAACGACCAAAGTTTAGTGGTGATCATCAGGAGGCAGCACTAGCTTTCACACCGACAAAATACAAACTTGGCACTCCAAACATAGGTGAGTTGTAGAACTGAATCGCTAATTGTATTGATAAGTTTAATTTTATCCTAGGTATCTTTCTATTTTGATATGTTTATTATATATATTTTGTAAACAAATTAATTATGCCATGGTATACTTTAAAATTACAATAGTTGACAACACCAACACAGAGACACGCGTGCATAGTCATACGGTGAATTCATGTGAAGATTCCGATTTTGTGAATCACTTGAATTGATTCATGGACAAGTAGTAAATAAGTTAATAGTGTGTCTATTCACTTCATCAAAGTTACATACAAAAGTTGCACAAATGCGCTGGCAATAAGCTTAGCATGTTGTAGTGGATAATAATACAATTAATTTATATAGCGTCGATCAATCAGGTGCTTTACATGTGTACTCAGATACTGTGTCAGTTTGCGTTTTCACAGTCCGGTGAAAATTAGGCAAGTGAAAAAAGTGTAATTGAGGAAGCAACTTTAACATGATTTATCCAATCCATTTCAGGTCCGTTCTTATCTACACTGCTGCAGAAGCTGGAGGGACTCATGCAGAATTCACTCTACGTGAACCTGCTGTGTACGGGGTTGATAGCGCGCCTGGCTGCCTACCCTCAACCCCTCCTACGGTCCCTCCTTCTCAACCACACCCTCGTCTTTCAACCCACCGTCAAGTCTCTTATTCAGGTAAATGCAAATATATTTAAATTGATAATAAATAATATGTGATGTGCCACAACAAAGTGTGTATTAAAGATGAGTTGTGAAATGGAGTTTTGTACGTTTTTTTAATTCCACAGATCGTAAGCTTTAAAAAAGGTACCTCATTTTCTTAATTATATTCACCTAGGTTTTTATTTATTGCAAAAATTGACGCAAACCTTTAAAAGTGATGCTTTGAGAAACTGGCTCATTTTGACTCGTATTGTTTAATGTTTTTATCTGTGGGTTCATAAATGCAAGTATTTTATTAGTTTTGAATTATTTGTCAGTGAAAGTAAACAGGACATTGACAGGCGAGATTAATAGGTAGGCATTTCTGCCAGAATAAAGAACTAGATGGGACATGACCTCGACAGCTGTCTTTGGATCACATGTGTGATAGGCCTATGGGACTGAACACCCGGCTCATTGGGGCTGTATCAGTTGATGTATTGATTGCCATCACTCTTCGTCCGCCGTCCGCCGTTAGCTGCCGTATCTCAGAAACCGTTCAGCAACTTTTTCTCTAATTTTGCATAGACATATCTTAGGGCACTGCCACTATGCACGAGAAATCTGTATTTGATTGAATCATTTTAAGGGCTCCCTATGGCCTCCAAGGACCCCAAAACTTGTAAAAATGTAACATTTGGCCTATTTTTTCAAAAACTGTTCAGCAACTTTTTTTCTAATTTTGCATAGATGTATCTTAGTGTGCTGCCACTATATACAAGAAATCTGTATTTGATTGAATCATTCTAAGGGCACCTAAGGGGCCTCCAAAGTGCAAAAGTTTTACATTATCTAGTGATGTGGTTTTGAGAAGGGCCCTTGAGACCACCCCAACAGTAGATGTTGTGTATTGTGCCACAAAGTCAACAGCTGTGACTAATCTCTACAGCCTAGTCCATTGAGACCTTGACTAATCTTTAATTGGTCACAGCACCCAGGCAGAGTAGACACACTTGACCCCTGTTAGACTGAACATTTTTAAACTGTATCTTCAAAACTATTGATTTTCTATAATTGTAAGTTGTGTTTATTTTGATGTTCATTTAATTATTATAAAATGATGTGACTGTGGTGTCTATTGGTTAAAGATGTATTGTCTGTAGAAACCTGTAGATGACAAACAGAAAATTAATATTTTGTCACCTGAAAATTAATATTCTGGACAACTATAGACATATATATGGACAACTATAGAGTGAAATATCCTACACTTTATTTATATCAAATGCATTCTACTGTTCTGTTTACGCTTGCCATGCCTTGTGTAGACATGGTACTGTGTAAATCAATTGTATCAATATAGACTAATAATTACAGATTCACAATATAGTTGACACCTGAAACAACCAAATGTCAACCATTAGAAGAGTTGACATAGTTCCGCTATACACAAGCAAGAAATCTGTATTTGATTGAATCATTCTAGTGTCATCAGCATATAGTAGAACTACATTTCTACATCATCATCACTAAGGTTGTTGTAAATTTAACCAGCTGCCATGTCAAGTCCGTTATAATTGTGACTAACAGTGTTCAAAATTATTCAGGTAAATAGCAAATAACAAAGGACACAAGTTTTCTCCTTGCCATACCTCTACACATGAGAAGAAGGCTGACAGAGCCTGGCCCTGATTTATACATGATTTAGCATTTTTGTACATGTTGTATACAACTTTCAACACAATACCATTAATACCGAATGAAATTATCTTAGACCACAGGGAGGACCGGTCTACTAAATCAAATGCTTTCTTATAATCGATGAAGGCACAATAAAGCCTTTTACGTTGAGACAAATACAATTCAACCAATACCCCTATTTGAACACTGCCTGTTCTTCACCTATTACATTCGCTTTGTTTAGGTATGTGGTCAGTCTGGTGTTCTGAACAATCACTAAGGATTAATGAACACTTGTGCAGAATGTCACCCAGTTGGCAGGTTTAATTGATCTATTCAGCAATGATGACACTGCTTAGGCCTCACTCTGGACACTGTCACTCACAGAGTTGTGTAGTTGGTGCATTGAGCTAATCTACTTGACCATGAATCAGTGGTGGCTCTGGTTGTGTATTACACCCAGCTGTGGAGCTAAGATTCTCTGCCTGCTATTGTTTGATGGAAACTGTGACTAATCTGTAATTGGTCACTGGCAGTAGATTGTGTCAACAGACAGCATTAAGCCACAAACCCCTGTTAAACTGGACAGTTGCCTGTAGGTTTTAAACTGTGTCAAACAGTGAGTCTACTTTTTGCTCTCAGATAATCTGTCCTCTTAGTTTTACACATGAAGACATAATCTGGCATAACTTGATAACTCTTTGTAGCAGCACATTTGTACTTCCAGTGTATCATTGCAACATAACATACATATTACATACTGTGTGCCACATTTGAATGTTGTGCATGTAATATTTCCATGCAATCCATTTGTATATATAATGTAAAACTTCAACAGCCGTTTTCTTCATTTTCACTTTTTGACCCCTACCATGTTCAATGTTCCATAACTTTGCAATTTTTGTAGCAGTCATATTTTTTGAAACCGTGTAAAGCACCCTACCAAACCTTTACAAGGATGTAAGAAAACAATGTTACAATTTTTCCGACTTATCACTCATTTGGTCAGCCGGGGTCACATAGACGTATTAGTCCAAAGGACTTCAGGGCCACTTGGCCCATTTTTTTTCAGTCTGAATTTATTTTAGGGGCAGTTGAAACATACATTGTCCAACTCCGCACAGTCATTACGGTATGTTATATCGGTGATCTTTCATGATGTGTTAATTTCATGTTACAGGTCCTTAGTTCCGTGAAGCATAAGGTCGACTGCTTTGCATATTCGGTGAGCGATTTTGACAAGCTGATGACGAAAGCTCGTACCTTCCTCGCATGGAGAGAGGGCGCCATCTCTGACCCACGGGGCATGGGGCAGAACACCCCACCCCCTAGTGTAGCAGCAGAGACACACCCAAACAAAGGTAACAACATGTGGTTCAGTGTATGCAAACCAGTTCTTTTTAACATATCAAATACATGATTTTACTTTGTAGTTGTAGTCTAGACAAGATAGAATCACGTATTGGATATGTCAGAGAGAACTGGTTTGCATAGAAATGAACTATCCCGAACAAAGGTAACACCATGTGGTTCATTAGTTCTAATACTGATATGTTTAAATCTCCTGCCACAATTAAATTTAGCCCATTGCAGATTGTGTTCGTTGATGCTTAAATTTGTTGTGTGAGATAGGTTGTTAATATGTGCAGTTGGTTAATAAAAGTTTTTAAAATCATCAAAATATTGAAGTTTCATCATCAGATTTCATTACTTGTGAAAGTTTGAATAGCCCTATGGGTGATCACATAAATTCGCAAAGTTCCAGCGTTACATATGGGTCAGTGGTGGGCTTATTGCCGGGAAATAAATTGCTAGTGGTGCCACCTATTGAGTGGAACAGATATGAATGCACGTCTACACTACTGTTGTGAATATCAGACCCTGGTGGACAATGTATTGGCAACCATGTCGCGTCAGTTTAATCTGATGGCTGTTGGCTGTGGTTTAGGGAGTCGTTTTGGATCGCTCGAAATGACAAGTTCACACCACATTGGTGGGGATTGTAGAGGCTGGAACCAATGCGAAACGCTAGACGTTTTTCATTTCTGGACTTTGTAAACATGTAAGACCACCCCATGTGGAAGAGTATACTTAGCCACATAATGTTTGTTTGTTTTTCAGTAACATCTTAGCCAGACTCGGTCAATAAATTACTAGAATTGATAGAAGATCTGGTTTCCCGGTTGTTGATACTGTATGTAGTTGCCTCTCAAAAAACTTGTTTTTGGTGATCTGTATATGACAAATATGAATCACCAAAAACAAATTTCTTGAGAGGTAACTGTACAGTAATAAGTTACTAGTTTGTGCAATGATTTCACCAAAACTAAATAACTTACTGATTGATTTCTTAATTGGTTAATGTCTCTGTTTCAGAGCGCCGAAGTACATTTGGCGACTTCTTCTCGCGCCGCAACTCACTCACTTCGATGCGAGACTGGGCGAAGGGTCGAGAGTCTCCGCGTCGCCTCCTCCGAGAGTCGTCAGGTTTCCGCTACATCAATCACCCCTCACGCGGTTCCTCGCCCCAGCCGACAGACAGCACCGTATCCAGTCGGGAAACCTTGAAGACGAAGAACGCCGTCTACTGCGCACTCATTCTCGAGGAGTTTATGAAGGAACTGGCAGCGATTTCGCAAGAGCATGCTGTCATCAATCTGCAGGCCCGCACCAATATGTGATAGTAATGCAGACAAGATTGTTCTGTACCGCAACTAGGCTGTAACAATCTGTAACGATCTGTATCGATACAAGAAACCATGATGTGATGTGTGTTGCGATGCATGATGATACATGTTTTAGATAAACAGTTATTTGCACAGCTGAGCTCTGTAAAGTATGGTGCACCTACACAAATTTTAAAAGACAGGAATAACTAAAATCTAACAGATCATACATAAAATATTCCTAGAGATCTCATAAATGGTAATTTAAAAATAGATTAAACATGCCCTATGACTAAGTGGTTTTGACATGCGCAGTTGTATCAAATGGGTAAACTGGAATCGGTTTCCAGTGCCTGCTTTTAGCAACTGTCAACACAGTAAAACTTTGGAAATTTATTTGCATGTATCGTATATGTATCTTGATACTTTTAAAACAGATCATGTGAGAAATGTGTCGTGATACATCGATGCATCAACAAATTGTTACAGCCCTAACCATAATGCTTTTTGCTGATCATTTTTTAAAAGTTTATCTTGTGCTGTCTTTGGGTATTTTAAAACCCTTTTCAAATCACAAGCACATTTGTTTCACAGTCTCGCATGACCAGGTGTGTCTGTGTAAGATGTTTGTCATTAATGTCATGTTCATGACGGCTAGTGAAACTGGCGTAAGTAACTTGCTTGTATCTTTATGTGTTTTTGAGAAAATGTGGCACTTCTATTTTTACAGGATCTATTTAGGGATGATAGAAACAAGCCCTTAAGTCGAATGAGTAAGATGTGACTGTTTTTCAACAGGTAAGTCTGTTGCATTGCTACAGGTCTTGTATGTCCTTCATAAAGGCAGTACAGCAGTGCATATTAAGGCACATTCGAAGTGCTAACAATCAACATAGCTTGCATGTGGCATATTGCTGTGGGAACCTTACTGCCACAAATCAGGGTTGAAATTGAAAGTGCAGGCTTTTTATGCTTTTTTAAAGCTACAAGCTTTGCAGTTTTAAAACTAAACTAAAACATAAAAAGGTGGATTAATTAATTTCTTTGAAGCAGGTATATATGGCTTCAATTTGCATATCGGCAGCATGGAACGAAAAAATGTTATGTTCTAAACATTAGTGTGAGGTAGGATACATGCGCCATAGTCTGGTTATATATTTTCATGAGTATGCTGCGGAAATGTGTGTGACGTATCTTTGTTAAGGGTTACTAAATGAGAACAAGTATATTTTAACTGAAAAACTTACAATTTCTTGTCTGTTTCTATGCATATCAATTGGTTATCTGTTTGTTTTATTTGCCACATGTTTATTATGTTTCTGTATTGTTTGATTTTTAAACAAAACACAGCATTTAATATTTGTATTACGCCGTGGCTGGCTTGCTCAAACTAGTTTCTTGAATGCTTATGTTGCCAAATTACTGATTTTCTGAGGTGTTGTGATTTATTTATCGTAGTACAAAATCAACAATTGTAAATAAGTAATCACTGTACATTAAATCAAACATTTTATTATCATTGCAATTTGAGCATATTTTTCGTGATTATCTTTCAGTTACATAGATTCGTTTGATAGTTATTGTGACATCGAATTATAGTAGAGATGGTCATCAAGCGAATGGTCTGTTATTTTAGAATTTGAAAGCCTGTTTCCAAGATCGTATTGTTTGTAACAAGATGCTCTGATGAGCGGTTGTTATATGTTCCTGCTAATGCTATATGTTATGCATGACGTTGGTCCAACCAGAAATCAAATTTCTCAACTATAATTCGTCTTTCTGATACTGTCTACTAAGGTTTTTTAATTCTTTGATTCACCTATGTGGAGATGCAGTACAAAGTGTACATTTAGGTTTACTTGAAGCTGTTATAAAATTATTGTAATTGGCCAGATGTGACTGCTAAATTTATATATTTGTTGACGTTTTGAGTGGAAACGGAGAGTTGTATACTTCTAATGCAAACATGTTTGAAATGCACAAAAGTTGAAGATATAAATCGATGGGTGTTTCATGCGCTCAAGAATGTTAAGCAAAATTGTGTATTATATTTCTGCTGAAAGATTGCCAGTGGTAATGCAGAGACAACTCTGTTATCACAAAACGGAGGTTTGTGTTGTTCAAAATATAATTTTTAATGTATTCAACGATAACATGCTGATTGCACGATGTTGATATTTCTGTTGATTCTTGCATAGACATTAACAGTGACATTATGTTCAACATTAATTTTACCTGACGGTCCTTAATTTTGAAGGCGGCACCCGTGCGTTTTTAGACCACACAAACACCTCCCTTGAAGCTCGGAAAAATCCTGTAAATGCACACTCCTTGAATTTCATTTGAAACACCCATTTGTAATTCCACCCACCCCTAATACTCGTCAACTGGTCAAGCAGAACTCCAACCTCAACGGGGTTTAGGTGTAAACGCATCCTTTATACATCCACCAGCCTGTGTATGTTTTTGTGGAAATTATTGGATGACCATCTCACTGGTCAATTCATAATGGACATAGTCCGGGAATCGCTTCCTTGTCCGTACTGTCATCTTTTGAACATCGCGTTATAAAGCGGAACATAATTATGTACATTATATTCTGGTCTTGCGACGTGGGATGAAGACGCCCATCTTGTAATGGCCGCGCTTCGACCACGGGCTAATAAACACCTGTGGTTGAGTTGCGTGCCATACGCTTAGGCATGTTATTTGCATTTCTACACATTTAATTTGTGTCGGTTGCATTAATTTTGTGCAGTGTGACTTTTTATCGAAAGCGTGTTGGCGTGGCCGCATGGAATTAAATCAGCTTGTCGTTTTCGCATATTCTCGTTGTCAGATTGTCGCGTCGTTAAAAGCAAGTATTACATTGTCATTACTCCGTGTACCTTTCATTATATTTGTGAAATTACACATCCTGTGTTATTGTTGGTGATTAAATAACGGATGGATTATTAGGATTAGAACTTCTGTTGGCACTGGAACTCCAAGTTACGAGTACACATAAATGACGGATCAAAAAACTAACGTCACAATAATATTAATTAAATTATGCACATGACCACCGTCACTTATTGCTTAAACAACTTTGTGCCATAAGTATTTGTTGCTAAGAAAACAATTTGGGGCCAGTATTTCGACAAAATATACGACGTAATGTCCGACAAATTCAAATGTGCGTCAACCATTTCTGTAAACTAGACGGACCTTGTTGCTTGGCAATAGGTCACGTGATGGACACATAGATAGTTATTAGGCCTACTGAGCGACGGTAAACCTCTCACTCGAGGACGGCTAATACACACCAGATTCAACTAACGTGACACGATTGCCAATGCGTTAGCCACCATGCCTGGTTCTGTTATATAGACTTACCTATAATATGATTCTGATGGCATACGCAACTGAGAGTGGCATTCCATAGGCTGGACGTATTTCAAACATGCGACCCGATTGGTCGAGTCAAAAGTTTTGGAGGGTTCTATAAAACGATTTGTTTTAAAGAACGCCTGTAAAAGTTTTGGTGTGACTGCGGTGCATTCACAGACGCAGATATTATGTCGATCAACATCGTCACTTTAACAACGTGACTGGTTTCGTACCGGTTCTCACGAAAGCTGAATGGGCCATTCTGGCGTCTTCAAACAGAGCGGACTCTTTTTAAATACATCTCTAAATTAATGCATGTAGACCATGCTATGTTCTACCAAGTTATGTTATCACATTGGCGCCATGTGCTTTGATGCATCCGCCGGAAAAGACAACGGAAATGTAATAAGCGCAGAGCATTACGGGAAATACCGCAATCATTTGGAGTAATATTGACCACGATTTAACCATAGCGACGTCGCATGCTTTCCTCGTTTCTAATTAGTAGAACACTTCTTTGAACGTGCCACTAAATAACTATTGAGTTAAGGAGCGTAGGCCCTGTGTATCCGCCGCTAACGCTGTCCACTTGGTAGTGTGTATTATCTTGAAGTCTGCTGAAGCAATTTTCCACTCGACCGGTTCGGGTGAGTTCCGACATGGAGCAGTCATGACACCATTGTTTTACAGTCGAGAGCAGTGCTGGTATGTAACGAAGTAAATTTACTTTGTTACAGTACTTAAGTACATTTTTTTGAAATATACTTGTAACGAAGTACATTTTTAGATATTACTTTTTACTTGTAACGAAGTACAATTATCTGTACTTTTTTACTTTCTACTTCCATATATTTAGTTACTTTTTATGTTATAACACCAGGGATGAAGCAGTTTCACCGGGCTTTTGTTTGCATTGGTAAATCCTTGACTGACTACACTTTGGAGGAATCATGGCTTCTGTTGTGCTAGCCCTGATGTTTACAAGTAGGTGATATTGGCACAGTGTGATTGCTACCTGGGATTCAATGGTCCTTTGAAGCTTAGTCCTCAGCCAAAACCCCTTTTCACACAAGGCAATGGGGCAGGCCTCGTTGGCTTCTCATTCATTCACTGATCAATTGCTGGGGAATGTTTGACCAGCACTTCATCTTGTAATACCTACTTTAGTTAGTGGCTACAGCACACTGCTGCCCTTATGACTCCCAGAAGTGTGAAAAACATCCTGATGCATTTGTCTTGAGTCAATCAGACAGAGTGAGGTGAACGATACGATATGCCATACGGGTCTGTTAATGGTTGTAAGACAGTTTAATAACATTTGCATTCTTCTCTCCTGCTGTATAATGTTGCATTTATTTTTTGATCCATTGATTATCGTGAGTAAATAATGTTTATTATTACGTAGTAGTATGAGTATTTACCTAAAAAAGCCGGATATTTTTTGTACTTTTTTACTTAAGTATTTTTTTACTTAAGTCCTTTCTTGGGGGGATACTTTTACTTAAGTAGTTTTTTTTAGTTACTTTTACTTAGTTACTTTATTGGAGTACTTGTACCAGCACTGGTCGAGAGGTACTTCTGAGTTTCCAACACAACCATGATATACCGCCCCCAACCCTGACATGACTTAATTCTCGGAAGCTACCCGCAAAAAGCGGACCATCAAGAAACGTGGGTCCAGGGGAGGGGTAAGGAATAGACTGAAAAAGATGCGTACAGGCCCCAGTGGCGCTGGAACGAAATTCATATTGGGGGGGCTACCGGAGCTTCAGCACCACTGAAACATTTTTCGCCGCCGCATATCTTCACGTCTTCCCTCACCTTGTGGCTGTCTCGATTGACACGAATGTGACATCGGAAAACTGGGGGTGGGGAGATGGTGCTTTTGAATTTTTTTTTACTGGAAAGGGGGCAGAAAACCGTATGTCTGCCCTCCAATTGCACACACCTGTCGACAAAAATACAAATGCACATTAATCGTGTCATAATTAAAAAGTTAGACTTCCAGCCGCCATTGACGCTCGCCACAAAAACAAACATTCACGTTCATATTTAATGGGAGGGGGGTAGAACCATATGTCTGCCCCCGGAGAAATTCCAGGGAGCAGCTGCCCCCTCCGCCCCAATCTTCCCGCGCCTATGACACCCCCTCTACCAGTTATCACTCTCTCGAATGTACGATCCCTCCACAACAAGTTTGACGAACTGTCAAGGATGATTCGTTACGATCGAGACTATCAAAGAACCAGTTTATTTTGTTTTACCGAGACGTGGCTGTCAGAGTACAATGTGGGCATTGGCATTGACGATTTTATTACTATTCGCGCTGACAGAGATAAAACAAAAACTCAGAAAAACATTGGTGGAGGTCTGCTTGCTAGCCAACAGAAAGTGGGCCACTAACTTTTGTGTGAGAGAACGAGTCAGCACGAGATCATGTCATATCGGCCTCACTAGCTTCCCCGTGAATTTGCTTAGATCACTGTTGTTCTGACCTACATACCAGGACCAAACAACGCAGGGGCAACTGAGCGTGTCGCCGAGTGCTACAATGCGGCGCTAAGCAGGTCATTGGACCAAGCCATGTTTATACTCGGGGACTTCAACACGTGCGACATAACTGGCCAGCTGCCAAACCTACACCAGTACGTGTCTTGTCCAACACGCCTCGACAGAACTCTTGGTCGTTGTTATGGCGCTATTCCTGGGGCCTACGTCGCCTATAGCAGACCCCCTTGGACGATCCGACCATAATATTATACACCTGATTCCAAAGTTTATTCTGAGAGTGAAACGTGAAAAACCAAGGTCACAGTGTATTGAAGTATGGGACTTTGATAGCACAGAGGAACTGAAAGGTTGTTTTGAATCGACTGATTGGAAGGTATTTTTGGCAGTTGTTATGATAACCCAAATGAACCTGTGGATCATGTAACGTCACACATTCAGTTTTGTGAGGACTCGGTGATAAAGTCACAGACTGTGCAAATGTTTCCAACAACAAACCATGGGCTAGCTACCAAACAGTTAAATGTATTTTTAATTAAAAGAAACATGCATTTCTAGTAGGCGACACGACTAAAGTGAAAGAACTGGACAGAGTCTTCAGAAATAATAAAGTTAAGTTAGCAAAATTAGAAGACAAAGTGTAACGCAAACTGTTGTGTGGCAATGCCAACATGCTTGGCAGGGTCTCAATACAATGATGGGCAAGAAACAACCACCAACACCCTTGGCAGCAAATAACCCTTCTCTCTTGGCAAATGAAATGAACAAGTTTTTTACCCGATTTGATATTCAGGAATTCCATGCAGAATATGATCAGTTGCATCTAGTGTTGTAATTGAAGTGTCAAGGCCAACAAAGCGCCCGGACCAGATGGTCTGCGAGGTCGTGTGTTGAAAGCTTGTGCCGAACAGCTGAGCCCTTTTTCACTCGTTTGTTTCAGCTGCTGTTAGATAATCATGTTATGTCGTGTTCATGGAAGACGTCAACTATCATTCCAGTGTCTAAAATTTCAGGTGCTATTCACGCGAAAGACTTTCGTCCAGTGGCAAGTGCATGGTATTGTTTGCGCGCACCTGTCTACGTCGGTGGCCGATCGCATAGACCCGTTACAGTTCGCCTATAGGGCTAGAAGAGGTGTCGAGGACGCGACTCTGACTAGTATATCTCACAGCTCGTCATTTAGATAAAGCTGGTTCTTCTGTCAGAGTTCTTTTCAAACTATTCAGCATCAAGTTTTGAGTCAGAGACTGTTAGACTTAGGTGTAAATTCTGATCTCGTTCTGTGGATATGGCAGTTTCTGTGCGATCGGCCACAGTTTTAATGCCAAACCTGTACTGTCTGATGATGTTGTTGTGAACACTGAAGCCCCTCAAGGGTGCCGTTCTTTTCTCACTGTATACAAATGGTATCAGATGTAATGATCGAGTTCTTACCCTTCTGAAATACGCAGATGACATGGCTCTTGTGGGTTGTCTGAAACATGAATTTTCCATTTCTCATTACTTTCTTCAGATTGACGTGTTGAATACAATGAATAGAGGCAGATGGGGGGTGGAGAGGGTGGACAGTTTCAAATACTTGGGGACTACTATGGATAAGAAACCCACTTTCAATGAACATGCTGACATGGCGTACTTAGAAACTCAGAAACTTTGGGGTAAGCCCACATGTCCTTGAACTAGAGTACCGAAGTTTTGTTGAGAGTATCTTATCATTCAACATCATAACTTGGTTTGGGCATCTTACTGTTAAACAAAAGATAAACCTGGACTAGTAAACTCACTGGTCAGCAACATCAATATCGAGCCTACCACAGTTGACAAGTTAACATTCCTACCTTAAGCAGTCGGCATATTTTATGAATCACTCACTAGCCTGTTGTTATTACATATTGTGTCAGGAAACATTTCACTAGCCGACCTGATAGGATGACCAGTATGCGACCATTGTTAACCCGGCCGCGGTTACCCCATTGTTTCGCGTGGGTGGTTTCAGTGAAAAGGCAACGGTTCGGTGTTACGCGTCAGTTTTATCCCCGTTTCTGCTAGCACTAATAGGGGACCCTCGGACATTCAGATGCTGTCAACCCGATCAAAACGGAGGCATACCGTCCTTTTAAGATGGAGCGGTAAGTAGATCTAAGTAATGTTTACATGGTCCTTACAGGGTAGAAGGCATTATGTGGGACAGAAAACTGAAGAAACAACTGAAAGGAAAAGTGTTGGAAGCCTGCGTTATACCAGCCTGTATATGTGGGTTGGGAACACTGGCACTGACAGAGAGACAGGAGGAGAAACTACAGGTTGCAGAAAACAACTGGGTCAGAAGAATATGTAGAGTAACGCGAGAGGATAGAAGGAAGTGAAAGAGGGGATTGGAATGAAAAAAACACATAAAAAGGAAAGTAAATCTCAGTACAACCGCTTACGCTGCTGTTTTACGTCGAATGGGAGCAAGCCTGGATGGCATAAAACATTGGATGGTGCGGAATTACATGTGCATTAATGACAGCAAGACCGAATACAGTCCAGTGGTGCCTAAGTCGGCCGCTGCATTTATGGATGGCAGCGTAATAAGTATTGGAAACAGAATGAGATGAGCGGGACATGTACATAGAATTGATGAAGACAGATTGCCGAAAAGAGCGTGGAAAATAGAAGAGGTTGGCAGACGAAGGAGAGGAAGAACAAGGCTGAGATGGAACGACAACATAAAACGAGACCTGGGGAGGGCTGGCGTGAACAGCCATGAATGGATGGCCATTGCAGACGAGAGAGAGAGAGAGAGGGGGGGGGGGGGTGTGGGGTGGGGGGGGGTGGAAAGAACTGATGAGAAAAGAAGGAGCTACCAAGTGACGTGGACCCCACCCCGCAGGGGAGCAAGGGGAATAAGTTGACAGGGTCCTTCCACTGCGCGTGTTGATGACAGCTAACGTCGCGCTGCGCAATTTCTTCAGTGCCCTTCGGTGACGAGGTTGGCGTGGCTATTGTCGCTAACGACTATGGTAAACACGAGTACTTGCGCCACGCTCTACGACTCTGCCCTTGCCAGAGAGGCATTTCACATTTTCAATGATCATGCCTATCCACTTAACTTAGCATTTCAGAAACTTCCATCTCGCAAGCGTATTAAAGTTCCGCTTGCACGAAATAATGTATATAAGAAGTCATTTAATTGTACCTTCAGCCGTTGCTGTCCTGAATGCTGCACTCAAATAACGTGTCAGTAGAGCTGCAGTTTTGGGTGTGGGTGGTGGAGGAGAGGGTGTACATGCATGTTTATAATATGTGAATATAATTTAATATATTACTTTAATCTGCATGTATCAGGTATTAATTACACAGTTTCTTATCACTGTATGTTTTGACAATGCAGACGTTCTCTGGTGTTCTGAGAGTGCTTGAGTTTTGATAATTTTTAGGCCACAGGGTATGCTCGGTAAAACTTTACATTTAGTCAATTGTTTGTTTATGTGGTATGTTTAATAGAAGACGGTGGTAGAAGGGAATATATAAATTAAGACGGAAAAAAGAGATCTCGAAATGGCAAGGTAAAATGCCGGGTTTTGGAGACAATTGCGAACGATCATGAGAATTAGAGAAGTATCGTCAAGTCGGCAGAATAAACCGCAGAGGCTATTTTAGAGAATATAGTCTTGGGAGCCCCAAACCTCCAATCTTGTGCGGTCAGTCAATAGATACCAGAATGAAATGGAACATGTGATCAGTGAAAACAACGGTGCGGTGACTATGTAAGTAACAAAAAAGTCCGGATTCGATCTGGACGACACCCAGGGTCGTCAACTATTATATAGCGAAGTCGCCTGAGCTGACTCGGCCGTGTTACGGGGCTATCATCTAATAGACTTGCCCACCAAGAACTATGGTGGTATATCTGCCAACTCTCCCATGGAATCTGAGTCTCCCATATGTTGGATGTATCTTCCAGTCTCCCGGAATACAAGCACATCTCCCAGATTTTCTCTGAAAATGACCAACATCACCCACCCACCCACCCGCACCGACGTATTCGCGATAGCGCGCTACACGACGCGTGACATGCTGAGACGCGCTCTGAACCGCTGACGTTCCGGCGAAAAATCTCCAATAGCACCCCTACCCTCGTCTTTCGATGTCAAGATCCGAGACGGATTTCAACAAAACAAAGTTGGCAGGTATATGGTGGACACCAGCTGGTCAGAGAAGACGAGGACAACTGAAAATTAATTGGCGCCATGTCCTCAACCGCAATCTACATATGGTCAATGGTCAACCGAAGATGGAGTGACGTCAATATATCTGGATGCATGTCCAGCATGTGCTCGTTGTATGTCTGGTCTTCGTTACCCCGCTTTCTTCGTTTACGGTTGATGCGCTGCAGTATGGCTGCTCTCGGGCTCTGCGTGTAAAGTAGTCAAAATGTCATTGTTTTGAATTTTATTTAAGTGTTCGTGTTTCTAAACACTAAACTGTGAATACCCAAGAATATATGCTGGACATTTTCGAATCGTGCTTGGATCTTCAGTTTGTATCGACTTTTATATTTACTTTTACTCTTGACCAGTGGCAGCTGTGGTTAACCAAGCTTGACCGGAACCGGTTTCCAATCTACATTACCTGGACGTCTACGCTCAGCCTGCCAGCGACCAGCGAAAACATGTCGTTGTCCAGGACCTTTCTTCTCGGCCTACGACACTGCCGTCAACCGCCTAGCCAACCGTGGACAACAACAATACGGACGCTGAACTTGTGCCGACCACCGACCAGGCGCGGGATATCAGCCGGAACGAGGCGAATCAGGCCAATAACCACTCTTGGACCGTTGAATGTGAGACCTGGCATTTGTAAACAGCGCGGTGTCAACAAAGCAAATCTCACCCAAGTGACACTTGAAAACTTCAATACGAAATACATGCATCGCCAGTCATTATACTCCAAATGTGGCTCTGATTAACGCTAGATCCCTACGCAATAAAGCAAAGACTACAAGCGAATCTATTATTGAGCATAAATAATAATAATAAACTTTATTTACACACCACCAAATCCGGGACTAATGGCCCGTTTATGGGTGTTTACAAATCGGCAATCATCTAAGAAGCATACAAAATGCATTTAAGAGAAATAAACAGGAAAAAATAAATAAAGTTAGGAAGCAAAATCCTAGTATATACATATATATATATATATATATATATATACATATATATGTATACATATATATATATATACATATATATGTATATATATATATATATATGTATATATATATATGTATATATATATATATATATATAAACCTATGTACAGTAAAATTACGGGTAAATGCAATTATAAAGTAGACGATTAGCAAAAGTGCTGAACAGCTGAACATCCTGGATAAAAATAAATAAAAGCCTAAATTACAGCAAATAAGTTGATTAGATAATAAAATGTGATTCTGAGATAAATAAGACTAAAATGAATTAAAACTATCTGCATGGATAATACAAAGGTTAAATTATGTCTGATTATATTAGTTTGAGAACAGAAATGTCTTCAATAATTTTCCAAACTGTTTAGTGTTCTCAATCGCGCGTAGTTCCAGAGGCAGAGAGTTCCACAATGTCAACCCAGCACATGCAAACTCCCGGCGACCAAAACGTTCTAGGTTCACGCGTGGAACGTCCAGAAGCAGACCATCGCCAGAGTGTAGGGTCCTGCGTGGCGAGTGACGATGTAGCCGTGACGCGAGATACACTAGCGTGCCTGCATACAGTGCCGTGTGTACAACCATGAGTAACTTGTACTCATGGGTTGTGCTGACAATCACAGAGACGTGGCTTAAGAAGAACGGAGACGATGCGATAATAGCCGAAGTAACCCCGCCCGCATATACACTCCAACATGTCGCTCGTGCTTCTGGTCGTGGCCGTGGAGTGACAATTGTACATCGCACTACATACACAACAAAACTGCAACCGAAGTTATCTTTAACAACCATTGAACTACTCCGTTTGCAGTTCGTTAACCTTCACTGTATGAAATTCAACGTGTGGGTTTTCTGTCGTACCCACCGTCATTGTTTGGGGATTTCAATATCCACTTTGATAGCGAAACTAAATCTGAACCTCTACGTGACCTTCTTGAGTCGTTCAACCTAACTCAAACATGTAAATGAAATAAAATCTGTTTGTGTTGATAAGACATTATGCTGTAAATATATGCAAGTGGGTGAATTAGTCGCTATGTACAGCACCAACCTAATAGTCCAGTCAATATGTGCCCAAAAGAGGGTCAACCTCAAACAAATTGCCATAGTAATTATGACAGTGTTTTTAGTTAGTACGGTATGTCTAC
>OZ023215.1:18789494-18841994 GCA_963995525.1 Escarpia spicata
TCGTGATCATAGAATTCGATAAAAACGCCGTGTTTCTTAGAGATATGGCTTCGAATTGATTACCAAACATAATTTGAATAGATCGGTGACAGTCTTTGTTCGCATTAAAGCTAAAAAAGACGTCACTTGTGGTTGGTGCTGCCAATCGATTCATCCCATTTATAGAGAGAGTCTTCAGGTGTCGATGAGCAAGAAGATGCATCGAGAACTTTGACCTGACCTGACCCACGTGATCCAACAAAGGCATTTTCATCGAGAGATATGTGTTCCAGTGTTGGCAAAGTAGTAAGAGGACTGCCTCTAATATACTCTATGTTGTTTCGGCTGAGATCTAAACGTTTTAGAGTCAGGCCTATTGAACTGTTTTCGAACAGATAATCAATATTGAGATCAGTTTCTGTGTTGTACTTCGAATGTATGTCGTGCGGAACAAGAGTTTGTAAGTTGGAACTATGTATGCCTGCTAACACGCGAGCGTAGTTAGCGTAACATAGTTCTCCCTTTGTTGATATTATATGCCGAAACGATAGCGGCTCAAGCGATATCAGAGGCGCCAGCATGTCAGGGTCCATGTATTCCAGAACGATGAAATGTTCTATTGTCAACGAACGCAGTTCAGTCAACCCATAGAAACAATCAAAATCGAACCGTTTAAGAACGACTCCGCGTAGAACTAGACTCGTGAGATACTCCACACCTTGAAACATGTGGCGCCCCATCGTGGATATTTTCAGATTCTCCAAAGTCAGTTCCCGGATGTTGGACAGATTGGCAAACGCCAACGGCGCTAAAATATTTTGATTATAGTAGTTCACCCTCAGCCGAGTAGCATTAGCAGGTATGTCCGCTACGATACCTGCTCCGGTTTTGAAGTGGTGTTTGCAGTACAACACAAAAACATCGCGTTCCCACAGACACCGATATCCGTTCGGGCATGACGTCACAGATGCAGTCACGAATCCTCCAAGGAGCAACAGGACGAAAGCAATCGCCATGACTCGCAGCACGTGGACTATACACCGGTCTGTCGTCTGTCGCAGCACTTCGAATTTTATCTGTAAATCATAAATATTTGTATGATAATAATTATGCAACATTACGTTATATAAGCGACTAAGTCCTTTAGTCGCTCGTATCTTCGCAAGTTCATGAAAACACGGGGCTTCCAAAACAACAGGAAATGGCAATACATGTTTGTCAAGACATTACCCACCATGGTGCCCGTGCTAACGTCAATGTGCATTAACGTATTTTTCACTCGATAGGTGGCGTCATTATATCGATGTTTATTTCCCGCGATACGCGCTGACGACCAAACTACGTAATTCTCTCACACGTTGTCTGGGACTTGGCGAATGGTGAACTGGTGGGACTACCCTTTAGTCGTGATCAGTGACACGAGGGGCGTAGGTACACTGGATGTCAGAGCAATGGCATGCATTACAAACGGGCCATGTCTGTACAGTTTCCAATTTAACGCGATTGCACACTTAAACGTTGGCATTTGCGAACGTGATTAAATTGCTAACGAGTCGATTCCTCTTTTTTCGAGTTATGTTCCTGGTTGGTGAACCTGCATCCATCACGCCGTAAAAAAATCACTGTGTAACGCCCGAACACGCGCAAAGCCATTTATCTTGTGTTGTGGCGTCTGAAGTGTCTCTCGAATATTTGTAGCCTATGGGTATAACTCATGCACGCACGTACGCACGCATGCATATACACGGTGCCATACATACACGCACACACGCTCGAACGCCCGCACACGCGCACGCACACGAACACGCACACACACACACACACACACGATTGTGCCATGGTGTTGATCCGCGAAAACGCCTTCATTCGGCCAACAAAATTACAGCGAGAAACAATATGACACATTGACGAGCATGATGCACATCCCCAAAGAACACGTGACATCATTCATTTTCATTTATAATCCCTGCAACAATCAAATTTCTAGATAACTTACCAACTGCAGATAGACGAACCACAAGATGGTTCACAGCTCACCTGGAAACAAACCGGAACAAACGTTTCCCATCAGAGCATTAACCGTCTGAGTCACCGCACCGGTACTGTTATAACGACCGTATTTTTACTTCCTCTTTAAAACGTCACGTCCAGGTGAACTCGAGGTGTTGTCAGTCAAGCTCATTAAAGGGGCGGTAGCATAAGTTCCAAAACGTATATCATTCCCTACGGGGGTGTAGCGGTTTGGACATCACCATGTATTGCACAGAAACCAAATAGCAACAGTAGCGCCAACTATATTTGATGCAACTTCGACGAGGTGACCGGCGATCTATCACTGCGGTCCTACAACAGCTACACTGGCTCCCAGTGAGAAAGCGCATCGAGTACAAGTTACTCATGGTTGTACACACGGCACTGTATGCAGGCACGCCAGTGTACCTCGCGTCACTGCTACATCGTCACGCACCACGCAGGACCCTACGCTCTGGCGGTGGTCTGCTTCTGGATGTTCCACGCGTGAACCTAGCACGTTATGGTCGCCGGGCGTTTGCATGTGCTGGGCAGACATTGTGAAACTCTCTGCCTCTGGAACTACGCGCGATTGAGAACACTAGACAGTCTGGAAAATTATTGAAGACATTTCTGTTCTCAAACTAATATAATCAGACATCATTTAACTTTTGCATTATTCATGCATATAGTTTTAATAAATGTTTAGTCTTATTTATCTCAGAATAAAATTTTAGTATCTAATCAAAGTATTTAATGTAAATTAGGCTTTCATTTTTATTTATTTATTTATTATAATTTTTTTTTCCAGTAGGTTCAGCTGATCAGCACTTTTGCTAATCGTTTATTTTATCATTGCATTTACCCGTAATTTTACTATACTTAGGTTTATATATATATATATATATATATATATATATATATATACAGTATATACTAGGATATTGTTTGCTAATTTTATTTATTTTATTTTTTATTTCTCTTAAATGTGTTTTTATGCTTCTTAGATGATTGTCAATTTGTAAACACCCGTGAACGGGTGTCATTAGTCCCGGATTTGATAGTGTATAAATAATGTTTATTATTATTATCGCGTGGAACATGTACTAATGCACAGTGACGCTGGGTAATGTACTGGGAACCATGTTACCTCAGTTAAATGCAGTTGGTATTGGCAGTGGTTTTGTATGCCACATTGGATTGCTCAAATGTTCAGGTGCCACCCGAGGTATTGGTGGGGTAGGTGGTGTTTCGAACCCAAACAAACCATTATGCTTTTTTTAACTTTGCGAACTGGTGTGAACAGAACCGGCAGAGGCGACCCCGCATTTGTAATGCATGCCCCATATCTAATTTGTATTCAAGTACTTTGGTAAACGTGCTAAATCACACAATCCAACATGCTCTATAAATAACTCGACCATCTCCCGTTATTGCATTGCAGCTGTGGCGTTCTTAGCTTGACAGCGACTTACATGCTTAGTCTGTTTCTTCTTAGGCCTATAATGCGGCTTCTAGCTCATAGTCATACCTATATAACACGATTTCACCAAACTGCCATCCGGAGCTACGACCATATATATATATATATACATAATTATATATATATATATCTTCTTCTTTGCGGGGTGGGGTCATTTTCTTATCAGTTCTTTCCACTTCTTATATATATATATATATATTAATTATTAAATATACATATATATTGATTGTGTAATATTGATGTACTCTCCGCTTGACACTGTATATTTCCAAATATATATATATATGTATATTTCCTAATATATATATATATATATATATATATATATTAGGAAATGTACAGCGTCAAGCGGAGAGTACATCAATAATACATAATAAATATATATGTATATTTAACTAATTAATATATTGTTCAGGGACAATATATATATACATACACTGTATATTGTCAGTGAACAATATATTAATTACTTAAATATACATATATATTTATTATGTATTATTATATATATGTATTATTTATTATGTATATTTAGTATATATATATACTAAACCATATATTAATTAGTTAAATATACATATATATATATTTATTATGCATCGTTCGCATTAACTTATTCTCGCATATTTCCATGCGAATTCCGCGTTCCCTAAAACACAACCTCCAAAAAGTCGCGAAAATACTACACCTATCTTACCCCACCCCAGGAGGACCCAACAAAGCATAACATTTATAGTTATTGCATTCTTGTTATTTAATACTCGTTCCCATCGACTATATAATTCCTGCTGTAGAACGCGAACACAAAACTGCAGTAGCCCCGTCTGAAGATTGGTTCACTACTCAATTGTGTCATAATAGATTTAGAACATCAATTGCTATCCGAGGTACAGGGATATCTTTAAAAGTTATATTTATGAAGTAAAAAAGTGACATTTGTCAAATCCGTCTTTTGTTAAGGGATCATCCAATACTATTGGATGCCCGGCAGGCCATAAACATGCTGCCAGTATTTACATTCCTAATTAAGAACGCATGTATAAGCACATTATTTTACAAAGTATCCATACTAAATATAATCGGTTTCTGTTAGTTTAATGTTTAAGTGGCAATTGACAATTTCGAAACTTTCATTTTTCATATCCAAGAATCATGTTAAATTACCTGGTAGAGGCTTTCGTTGATCCCATCAACAGAGACGAGGGCAATTACGAACTGCCTCACGTGTACGATGACTTCATTCAGCGTCATAGGTACTGATGAAGTCGACGTGACACGTCAACGAAAGCCTCTACCAGGTAATTTAACATGATTCTTGGATATGAAAAATGAAAGTTTCGAATTTGAAAACGAACTATCCTGAAGAATGTTCAGTAGGCAATTGACAATGTTAATATTTTATACCGTGCATGTATATATTATTTCGTATCAATGCATGCATGAAGTCAGGGGTGTACGCCATTGCCATATGGACAATATATTCACTGAATGTTGTATATTTGTTCAAATTAAATATGTAATATGATTCTTAGTAAATAAATGTAATACATCATATGTTTTGTGTTCATTGTTTCTTGAAAGATGATTGTATGGTTTGTTAAAAGGTGTTTCCCAGAGAAGGCAGTCGAGATGGTGTTCGATTGAACAGGTTTCTGGCAGGGAGTGAGGTGTCCCAAGGGCTGGAAACAGCGCTGTATAAGAACTTACAGCTTCTTGTTTAGACTAGACTTTTATCTTTTGTCTGACATACACCATGGTGCAGGTATCAGCGTAAGTTGTTTCTCAGTTTCATGCACCGATGCTGTTTAATATGAGGTTATTTTAAAATATCGATTTCTCGTTTGCAGTCACTTCCAAATTTTCTAATTTTCATTGCTGCATATGTTTAATATGTTTTATATGTATCTTTAGTTTAATAAAATGTTTAAATTGATTCTGCTGCAATGTGTTCCTGTTCAAATCATCAACGCCCTGGACACATCAAACATTGACACTACTATCATGCAAAACACAACTGTAATTAATGGGCCGACCATGAGTGAGTGAGTGAGTGAGTGAGTGAGCGAGCGAGAGAGTGAGTATGTGTGTGTGTGTGTGAGCGTGTGTGAGAGAGAGAGAGAGAGAGAGAGAGAGAGAGAGAGAGAGAGAGAGAGAGAGAGAGAGAGAGAGAGAGAGAGAGAGAGAGAGAGAGAGAGAGAGAGAGAGAGAGAGAGAGAGAGAGAGAGAGAGAGAGAGAGAGAGAGAGAGAGAGAGAGAGAGAGAGAGAGAGAGAGAGAGAGAGAGAGAGAGAGAGAGAGAGAGAGAATGTCTATGTGTGTCTGTGGTGTTTGTGTATGTATGCGTCTCTCTGTGTGTGTGTGCGCGCGCTCGCGACGCGGTACGTTAATAGATAATCATTTATTTTGCTAACAAAACCAATTCTAGAAAGCACAGCAGGTATTCTCGTAAAACAAGCCTCTGATCACTAACCCTATTTTTTTCTTCATGGATGCACTAAAGTGTATACACGAAGCGTTCAAATCCAAAAACAACTAAACACACATGAAAACTTATGAAGCCTTATTAAAACTTAAACATGCTATTCTTACATCGGATATCTATAGCAAAATGTATCAGAGCCCCAACGCTGATACAAAATATATTATATTGTTATACAGCAAATAATACGAAAGAATAGAGACGAACGCTTACCAATTAAAGTTGTAATTTTTTTTAAATATAAACATAAAAAATCAGCCTGGATTACGAGAGGTTTAGTAAGATCAATTAAGTACATAGATAAAATGTACAAGCAAGTGAAGATGTCAAACCCAGACTCTGCAGAACATACCACTTTTTAAATTAATGTAAAAACACAGAACACAGTACTTAAGAAGAACATTCGTAAAACAAAAAGATTATATTCGACAAACACAAACCCAACGTAGCAAGCACATGGAAAGCAACTGATGCATATATATATATATATATATATATATATATATAAAGACAGGAAGACAGCACACGGATACCTACATGTTTTAAGCAAAATAATAATATATTTACGAACACGCATGACACAGCGAACGAATTTAACAAGTACTTTAGGGAAATAGGCCCTAACTTTGCTGAAGGAATATCATGTACAAATATCATGTACAAATAAAAACAATGTTTTGCAATTTCTCAAAAACAAGACTAAGACTATGTTTAGATTCACAGAAATGAAAGAGGAATAGATATCGCAAATAATCCACAATCTTACATATGAAAATTGCTATTGTCTTGACGGAATTTCAATCAAATTACTAAGATTTGTAGAACCGAAAATTATTAAACCTGTAACATTATTAATAAATCAAGTATTGAATACAGGACAACTTAAAGTAACTAAATATATAAAAAATTGTCCTACATCATTTGCGAATTACAGACCAATGTCCCTTCTGTCTGTTATCTCAAAAGTCCTCGAAAGAAAGATGAATAACCAATTACTCATGTATTTTACAAATACACATGCAACTACGGCCAGAAACCCAATATGGCTTCAGACTACATAATTTAACTGCATTTGCAGCTCTAGAAATAGTGGATAGGATCATTACACAATTGGATAACAATCAACTACCCCTCAGTATATTTATTGGTTTATTGAAAGCATTCGATACCCTTGACTATTAGCAAAATTACAACATTATGGCCTGGAACCTTTGGCGTTAAATTATTACAGTTATTTAATAAACCGTGAATAATTTGCACAAAGGATGACGCAGGTGCAACGCAATAATGGAAGTGGCGTTGTGTGATTTAACACCCTTACCGACGTGTCTGGATACAACAGAGAGGTGGAGCATAAATTACAAGTGCGGGTCCTCTTCACTGTAGTCTTGTTGGCACTTAACCACTCGGCCACAGAGACTGACGGAAAATAGAATGAACCGGATCCAGGGTGTTGCTAAATTGTACATCTCTTCCATGTAATGTTACGATATCATGTAAAGTTACTTTCTGTAGTTTGATACAATATTTTTGCGTGTGTATGTGTGTATGTGTGTATGTGTGTGTGTGTATGTGTGTGTGTGTGTGTGTGTGTGTGTGTGTGTGTGTATGTGTGTGTATGTGTGTGTGTGTGTGTGTGTGTGTGTGTATGTGTGTGTATGTGTGTGTGTGTGTGTGTGTGTATGTGTGTGTGTGTGTGTGTGTGTGTGTGTGTGTGTGTGTGTGTGTGTGTGTGTGTGTGTGTGTGTGTGTGTGTGTGTGTGTGTGTGTGTGTGTGTGTGTGTGTGTGTGTGTGTGTGTGTGTGTGTGTGTGTGTGTGTGTGTGTGTGTGTGTGTGTGTGTGTGTGTGTGTGTGTGTGTGTGTGTGTGTGTGTGTGTGTGTTTCCTGATGTATATTAGGTTTCTTGGATCGCAATCTAAACCATTTTTCTCAAAATAAGCTGAAGCGTAATTATAACTGTGTTTATCTTCTATAATGACTAGTGTTGATATTACATCGGAATACCACACAATAACTCATTCGGACGCAAGCTTCGACCCAATATATATCGTTGTAAACATGCTATGAATGTATTGAAAGTACTGGCACCTTGCGCGACATTCGCGCCTCTGACATCACACCTAGGCACAAAGAAAAGCGTGCCAAAATTATGCATAATATTCGAAGAAAACCAGTCGCACAGCGTAAATTATGAAATTATTAATATATTGAATTCTGGTGAAATTATTTTCTTGGTGGAAATGGAAATATACAGAAAGATGTAATATAACATAAATACAATCAATAGGGGGTTTCTATTCCCTTTACGTCTGCGTGATTGACGACAACTCGAGTTTACCAGGACAGGACGTTTTAAAGATAAAATAAAACTACTGTCCTTATAATAGTCCCGGAGCGGCGGCACAACACGGTTAATGACCCGATTTGTTAACAGGTGAGCTGTGAACCATTCATAGCTCGTCTATCTGCAGACAAGTCATCTAGAAGTTTCTCGCTGAAATTTCGTTGGCCGAATTAGTGTCTTATTTTCTCTCCCCTGTCTTTACTATGGTACAGTTGTCCACAAACGCATATTTCAACTGCTCGTGTATTGTCAATTACAGGGTGTGTGTGTGTGTGTGTGCGCGCGCGCGTGGTTGTGGTGTGGTGTGCGTGTGACACCGTGTATGTGCATGCGTTGCATATGTGCGTGTGTAAGTTACACCCATTGGCTACAATTATTCGAGACATCTCAGTCAATACGACACTAAGAAAAATGGCTTTGCGCAGGGTACGAACATTACACAACAATGTATCGCGACGTGGGGGTTGCAGGTTCACCAACCCGGAACATTGCTCGAATAAAGAGCGAGTCGTCTATTTTGAACTAGGTGCCACTAGTGAAGCCAGACATATTCGTCAGAACAGCATACGGTGAATTTGTACCAAACATTATGTGTGTGTGTGTGTGTGTGTGTGTGCGTGTGTGTGCGTGCGTGCGTACGTGTGTGATTATAAACCTATACTTATAGCATGCATGTTTGTCAATGTTGTTGTTGTAAATGCAGTTGTAGCATCATTGCCAGGTCAAATAATGTTAACTGCTGCAAACTTGACGCATATTTTTTCATGAGTGTGTATTTCACAAAAGGTGTATATATATATATATATATATGTGTGTTCATTTCAGTTCACAGTTTAATAAGACAGTGTTTCGTGGCAGGTTACACTAATGCTGAATTCTAAAAATAATATGTTCATACATGACACCTCGCGCGCCAGGGGGCGCTGCTGATTATACCAGTCTCAGTAGGAAGATCGTCTTGCGAAACTTGGAATATAAGCTAACCCAATAATATCACTGGCCGGCAAATTCCGGTGATCTTCATTTCAGCCACACGAGTTCGACGAAGATGGGCAGGGCATATACAGAGATTGGGAAAAGAACGGGTGGCAAAGAGAACAGATGCCCGGAGAATGGAGGGGAAAAGGAGGCGAGGAAGACCTAGACTGCGATGGCAGGACTGTGTAAAGAGAGATTTTGAAGGATTGAGAGAAGGGAGATAAGAGGAGTTCAAATTAGTTCATATTTGTGGAGAGCCTCAATTTGGTGAGCCTCGGGGGTGGGGGTGCAAATTGACGAGCCTGAAGATGTAGTTATTTTGGCGAGCCTCAGTGGGGGTGCAAATTGTGGTTTTGGAGAGCTTCAAGGTGGATGTTTTGGCGAGCCTCAAGAGGGGGAGTGCAAATCGAGGTTTTGGAGATCCTCAACCCACCAAATATCCATCATGTTCCGACGCTAGTGTTTTGGGTTTGAATAAATTCGTGACCTTAGGCAACACTGGATACCTTTTATGTTCAAGGCATGTGTCCATGGTTGATCACTCCGAGTGTACGCATACGGTTACACTTCTGTTTATTTTGCATACCGAATTGTGTGTTCGTACATCTAAATATTGTGATAGAAGCCTAATGCGATTGAATTTAGACTAAAATAAATCGGGGCATGCGGGTAATCACTTTATAGAATGTAATCTAGGTTCTCGCACCAAAACGGAGACCAAAAACGAATTACTTCATAGCATGACGTGTCTGTCTACCTTTTATACCACTCCCCATTTCATTTTTAATGGTTTCATCTGAATATCCTTGATCGAAAATACAAACGATAATTTGTGTACCTCCACACGTGAAACACAGGGATGTTGATGGTATCTTTCAATGGAACATTAAGCGTGGGCTTTGAAGTGTACATTTCTTGAATTTTTATTAATTAATGACATTATATATGTTCATAGGTGAACATATCATGTTAATTAAAATAGATAAATTAAATGTTAAATAAATTAAAAAAATATATAAATATATCCAGTTAGACCCTACTAAGATTTAATGTCTTTAGTTTATAATAAAATATATCAATGTTAAACTAAACTAGTACTGTCTCTAATTATTATACCAAACGTACATACAAAAATACAAAATGCACAAACGAGGTAGCGAATCGTTGTTCCTAGAGTGTAGTTTTCATTTTTTGCTAAGATATCACCTCAGAACGTCGATGTCCGATATCAAACGAAATTATTTTCGATTGGGGGAGGGGGTATGGAGCCGTTTCATCTGGCGTCGAACATCGATGTTTACGCTTCTGACCGACAATGCTAATTATACTAGTATCATCATATCATATCAATGTTTACCAAATTTCGTCTGATGGAGAGGGTGGGGGGGGGGGGGGGGGGCTGATGCAAGATGAAAGTAATTTCGCCCGATATCAGACATCGACGTTCTGAGATGATCCCTAAGTGAATCAATTTGTAGACGCACACTGTACCTCCTAGTAGATATGCAACAAGTTAACTACTGCCTGTCAATTTCGGCTGTTTATTACGCGGCCAATAGCGCAGGAAGCCTGATTTGAGTTGGCTATTTATTGACACTGTTATTCGTACTTGTACTTAGGCGCAACGCTGCTTTTATGTGCTACTACGGAACGCAGATTAAATCATTAAACATCACTGCATTTGTATCTAAGATCGTTTCACGCAATATATGTCAGTTTTTCCCACACATGGAAGTATTGGGGACCGGGGAGTAAATCAAGAAGTATAACTAATTAACAGTTTATATTTTAATTTATATAAGGCATAAATAACATGTTTTGCATTCTGAACAGATATTATGTCATTAATTAATAAGTACAAATAAATAGGCTTCAAAACTGTTGGTTACTGTTCAACTAAGAACTGTCATAACCTTCCCTGGTTCATCATGTCTGGAGGCACACAAAATAGTGTTTATATTTGCGATCAGGGATATCCATATGGAAACAATTTAACAAATGAAATTGGGAACCGTTGAATAGGTACATATTTCATGTTATAAAGTAACCTATTTCGGCCCCTAGTCTAGTTGCCTGCCTGGCACACATTTTTGTTTTGTTAAATTAAATCCTAGTAGACTTCCGTGACAATATTTAGAAATACAAACACATAGTATTTTGTGTACAATAACTATATGTGTAACTGTATACGTACAGTCAGCGTCATCAGCCATCATCACATGCTCTGAACACAAAAAAGAATGCATTTAATAAAATACAAATGGCTGCCTAAATCTCGTTTTCGACGTACGCATGCTCATTACGGCATCTTTATAATTTATACCATCGAATCGCGCATCGCATCGCGCATCGCCCATCGCATCGCGCATCGCCCATCGCATCGTTTTGCCACACAAAAACACGATGGGCCTTCTCGGCCATCATAGGTAATGGCATTCAAACGTCGAAAGTCCCCACATATACGCCACGAGCCATTTGGTTTAGGCACTGCCTGTATTGGTGACGTCCAGTTTGATTCACACCTCTCTATAACATTGTCACGTTCCCATTGTCGAAGTTGTTTTTCCACTTGTATCTTCATGTCGCCGTGTAATGTTTGGCACGGCGAGTAAACCGGTGGACCTTCTGTAACAATGTGGAGAGGCGTCGTCATAGTAACCACTTTGCTCAAGCTGGGCTCAGTAACCTCAGGAAATTCCGCCCAGAGTTTATCGTAGTCGTCGTCAATGTTGTGTGTAATATTGTGATCAACGCATCGCGTAATGTTCGATTGGGTATTTTTTTAACGAACCGTGTGAGTGAACCAATGAAAATACAGAGGATAAAGCTGCTTTTACTGGAAATTCTTCCAGAGTGATGCGATCTGTAAGACAACGTTCCAATGGATCAATCAGAAATCGTTTTCCGTCACCATCTTGGAAGAAGTCCATGCCTAAAATGGGATGGACAACGTCGGCTACGATCATTTCGTGAGAGTATGATTGACCAAAGAGTGTAAAACACACGCTGCTTCGGCCAAAGGTGCGGAGGCGTTGTCCACTAGCAGAAGAAAGATTGTGCTTGGTGGGTCTGGGATTGCGTTTATCCGCTGGAGTCGGTGGTATAATGGAAACCACCGAGCAACAGTCCACCAGGTAACCTGCCGTAAAGAGGAGTCGTTTTTCTAGATGATCAGGCAAGTCAGATATGACACCAATCACTGCCTGCCCTTGGCGTTTCCCGACTCTTGACAGGAATGAACGGTAACGCGGACAGGGTGGTCCACCACAGCATCTCGACTCGTCACCCAATTTGTTATGGTACCAACATTGTTGCTCATCGTCGACCTGCCAGTTGACGCTTCTTTCCGTTTCTGTTTTACCCAGAAGCTCGTCTATGGAGAGTTGGGAAGGTAGTTCGAGAACAGTACGCAATGTCAGCGGTAGAGTTCGAAGGAGAGCCCAGCGTTCGACATCTTCGCGATCCCAGTCACCACCAATGTGTCTAAACCGCGCCATCCATTGCGATGGTTTTTCGTCAGCAGCTATGCCGCCCATGGCAAGTGCACGCGTGAGTCTTTGATGAACGGTAAGTTCGTATCGTTCAAAAACATATTTTGTGCAGCGTCAAATATATTAGAAGGGCGATCACTTCCCACCACAGTTAGGTCACAAACCACATACGCCTCCTCCTCCGTAAGCAGGGAGGTTAGTGCCGCGAATTTGTTTGTCTGTGGCATTATACGCTGTGCCGTAAACACGTGCTCTAATTGCATAAATCACAGCCTGCAGTCATCGTGTGTCATTGGACGGAATGAAATCTGGTGTGTTTTTTAATCTGCAGCCGCGGACGCCAAAGGTGACGGAGTGGGAGATAATGACGGAGCAAGATGAATTTCATGATATCTACTTGCCTCAAAAATAATGTCTTCTGCTTTAGTTACATATTCATCTGAATCTGCAATGTCCCCACTCACTGTACTTGACGTTGGTCTGTCTGTGCCGTTCACCTCCGCCGTGTCTAAGAGAGGTAGCAGTTGAATGTTAATAAGACGTACGTTGTCTAGTGCGCCAACCACGTCTTCACGAAGGTTGGCCACAGTTTGACGCGCACTGACGTCTCCCTTTCCTTGATCAAATTGTTTTGCTATATGTGTTATTCGTCTCTTGGCTGACGTGCGACGTGAAAAGGTAGTTTGTATACGTTCTGACATAACTAAATATCTCACCGTTTCAAAAACGCTATCTTAGATATGTTATATCACGTAGGTTGATCAGACGGTTGTTTGTTCTTTCAACATCACGTCAGGGTCATCAATTGTAGTGTGTCGTCTTAAAGTATCAACAACTACAACGATTTTATGACGAGCATAAAAATACTTCTTTATTCATAAAGTTCTCGTTACACGTGACGTCACATCACAACGCGACGTTACGTCACTGCGTAGTCGCAGTTGCTTGCCCCTACATAGTCAGGGGGTGGCAAGTACATACCGCACGCGGAGTATCCCATGTGGTTCCCAACAGGATTGCTAAACGACAATTGACTGCTGAACATGTAGTAGCTGTTGTCTTCCCGCCTTGAATGGCAGGACCCGTTCCTTCCCCACGCACCGTTGGCGCTCTCATGCAAACACGACCTACGGTTTCTCCGTCGCTGGCTTGGCGCGCGTATCTCGACCGACGGTACGCGTCTTCCCGGAGCTTCCGTTCCGCGTGATGACGACGGAGGTGATGCAGAGGGTGATGTTTTGAGTGATCACTCCCAAGATGAGAACGATGGTCTCGGAGACTGCCTGCGTTAACGGACGATACACTCTTAGAAATTACCGTATACTTAACGGGCATCTACCGTAAAGATCGGTTCATTTCGGCTGTACGCAAAGTATCCCGTTCGTCTCCATAGCCGCGTGATAGCGCGAAATTCGATTTAAGTAAACCGTGACAAGAATGACCGCGATATCTGCGATCAAAGGTGGCTTTATACAGCACAGGCCACGTATAAATACGTTACATGAACTGGCAACAAAAAAATGAAAAAATAAGGATTTTTTTTTATACATTCTTTTGTTTACGTTTACGTTTGGAACGCATGCTTCCGCGTCATTCCTGGCGATCTCCGAACAGGTTAATAGAGTACAGATACAAGCTCACACCAAGAGCAATGCTGCTGCTGCTGCTTCTTCCAATATTGTACGTTAACCTCATCATGTTGAGGAATTGGTTTTGCAAATAGCTTAGAATATCGGTATTAAATTCAGTGTGTGGTCAACACAAACATATGACTGAATGTACAAAGTTTCATTTCTCGTGGGATTTTAAGATGGACACAAATGTAAACGTCATAATAGCCACGGCATGAGTATTTCTGCGGGATATTCATATGTCATGGACCATGGCTCTGTAAACACGGTTCACTCTTAAGTGCAACTATAATTATTCCAACAGTTTGCTCGCAACCGGAGAGCGTATTAATCACATTGACTGTAGTAATAAATTATTTAGCTTGTCTACAATGCACTGGATCGATGAATTTATATTATTGTTATTGATTTATAACGTATCGATCCGTTGTGCAAGCGTGTCTTCGATATGCATCATTGACTAAAATATTATTACTACAGCTTGTCCTTTTTGTCGATGAAACGTCGGTCAAAATAGCTTAGACTTTCACAATTTATCACATGAGAAGTGCTGCCGTGTATGCTTGGTATAATTGTGGTCTATTGAAAACTCAATAAAACACAGTTTTACTCAAGTGCTTCTATTTTTCGCCACTAAATGGGCATATTTTATAAATTGTAAGCATTAATTGGCTGACAAAATAGAGTCTATGTCACGATTCCGTAAACATTTTGGACCCAGGCCAAAGCTTTTAATTAGGTAAAACACATTTAAACGTCAAGTATAACGTACTGACATACTAAACGCCTTGCAAAACAACGTCTGAACAAAATGGTGACGCTGCCGTTCTACAACAGTGTATCTAGGTCTACGTACTATATTGTCTGGAGAGAACAGAGAGATCGCAAGTCACAAAAGCTGTAAGCTACACATGAAACATACCATACTTGACGTTTCTACAAATTTTGTAGAGTTAAAAACAGACATACAAAGGTGCCAAGTAATTCTTCACAAAATGCTATAGGTCTACCGCTGTCCATGATGTGATGGTGGTAGATGAAGATATTGTGCGGATATACGAGCCTCAGTCGCGATGAGAGGTGCAATTAGAATAGGGAACCGCTCCATGGCTAGATAATGTTTCAAAGTTAGGATGTATATTTACTTATTGCATGGCATTTTCGAGTGGGATGATGGTCAGCAGGGTCGCTGCAGTGGGCCAGCCTAGCTTATCACTCTAGTCTATAGGACAATGATCAGTGATATAACTCAATCCCCTCTAGTCACAACCTGAGCGCGTCGAGCGCTATCGGCAGGCTAGAGAAGAAATAAGTAACTATTTTGTTGCCAAATGTAGCGGAAGATATTACTAAGCCTCGCTTTGAACTGGGATTAATCACCTTTGGATTTAGATTATTTCGGAAAGGCTGCGTTTCGGAGAAAAAAATTCCGACTTTTGTGTTTGGTGTCATATTGGTGGCTGTAGTTCAACAAATCTACTATAATTTAGAGCCGGTGAAGGAAAAGGTAAGCAATGCAAACGTTACGACATCTTGAAGCGCTACCTGAAGGTGTCTTCCAAAAGGAAAATCAGTCTCAAGCTCCGCCCTCCAGCAAGCTGATGTCAACAGTGGCCAGTATAAGACAGCAGCACTCTTTTTCGCAATGATGGCCGAGTTTGATGAAAAGAGCGACTAACTCTTTGTAGAAGTTAAGGTATATAAATGTGTATGAGTATTTATAAAATCTATCTGATTTGATATACACAATTAATATGCCCATGGGTTGTCCCGCTTCGACTGGGCCAATATAGTGTAATTCAAATCATCGATATAAAGCGGGAAAACTTGTACAATACACCTTGATGTTGAAAATGATATGTCACCGTGCTACCATGGCAACATTTCTGATTAGCCTTATATTGAACACAATTAAATATTTATTAATTGGCCTGGGGCAATTCCTGAGTTGGAAAGGCTGATTCCCAAATTAGAATTGTGTACGTGAGAATAGTGGTGTGAGATTCGCGTAATCATAGGTCTGCTGAAAATAGAGATAAATATACGATGTGTAATTTACATATGTGTTGGTTATAGTCTTCGGCATCAGAAGTAGAGCAGCTGCCAACCTCGCCTGAGACACCTTGCCTCATTTTGTGTGGTAACTAAGGAGTATTTGGTGTATGTTTATATTTTCAAGATTATATCGAATAACACTTAGATTTGTTTGAGCTCATTGGGATGGCATGTATATTCTGTATAATTATAGTATAATCATTTATGGTTCGTAATACAAAATTAAGTTAATTTTTTGTTTTTGACGCAGAATTTCTAACCTTCTGGAATTTTGTTCTCGACAGTTTTGGACATTGCCTTGTCAGAAATAGCTTTCTGATAGTCCAGAAAACAGCTGTGGTTTTCTAGCATGGTGGTGACCTGCACAACATGTCTAATTACATATTTTGTAGCGGAGCATCTATACAGTAGCTTGATACTGTACTTTACTCAATTGAGCTTGATCTGTCACAGGAGAGTCTCTGTTGACTGTGAAACGCATGATGCTTGTTGTGGCCAGCCACACAGAGGACATGGTTGTTGGCATCAGCATACAGTCTGTGGCATATGTCGTCTTCAACATCAAATGTCCACTTGAAGCTGATTTCACACTGGAAGTCATTTAGAGGTATGACATTATTATTATAGTGTGCAGAGTTGGGTTTTTGTTTTGTTATAAACTAACACTAACTGTAGACAAGCATTATCTTAGTGTATGATTGACAACACAGGAAGATCCACATAACTTGTATGTAGGATCGTATGAAAAGGGTGTTTATAACAATAATTATTTTCTACTCCACATTGACTTTTTGGGTCAGAAGTTGGCTAATATTAAAAGAAATATATTACCATAGCATCTTTGAATATGTGTATATTCAAACGGAAAAAATCATCTTGCTGTAATATTGTAATATTGCACACTGGTATCAATTATGTAGTGATAAGAATTATTTACTGTAGCACTGGGTTCAAGGATCAAATGTGGTATACAGATGAACGAGGCTGCTAATGCCAATGAACCAAAACAAACCAGATATTACACAGTAAACCCTTGGTTTCTTATCTAATAAGATCTTTATGTTTTGCAATATGTTGCAGATGCTTAGTGCACACCAACCCGGAGACTGGCAGCAAAGTGCAGCAGGACAAACGAAAGAAGTCGACGACCATGAGCAACAAGGTCCTCGGTTTGATCAATGGACTGGCCCAGTACGAGTGAACTGAGCAGTAAAAGAGAGACACAATAGCTAGTTATGATTTTTGTAATTGCACGTTTAATGGATTTATTTCTTGGCCAAAGACAGGTCAAATATATATTTAATTTTTATCCATGAATACAATTGACTTAGAGGTATGTACTGGTTATATAAGTGAACGTTATTGATAGCTAACACACTAAGCTATCAGAATATGGTGGAAACACTTTTTGAGTATTTTGTTCAGAAAAACATTTAGGTGAGGTGTCTCCCCTTAATTACAAATCTCTCACATAATAGATTCCCTGGTTAATAGTAATTTTCATACTTATCCTTCTGGGGTCAGAACAATACAACGTTTCCTCTGTGTAGCTTAGTTAGTGCATTAGGCCACAACAAACACAATAGCCACCTATTGGATAGGGATAAAACGTTGTAGAAGTTTCTATGAAAGCTAGTACTATTGTACAACAAATGTAACTGTACAACTTGAGTAATCTATTTCGATGTTTACACATGCGTGTTGTCCAGTAGATACATATCAAATCTAACATTGTTCAAGTTTGGCTATAGCAAAGGTTATGGTATGCGAATGTTAACATTTTCTTTTTGGCATAATAATAAACAATCAACACTTTGTTTACAACGCATGCCTGATAGATCTGCATAAAGTTGAACTTTGACAGCATTATAATTGTTATGCTGATGTCACTTTACACTGTGGGACAAATGCCTCCCCAACATTTGCTATCTGTTCGTGTTAAATAATTATCGGTTTTCTTGATGAGCATGTTTATGTTTGTGTTAGCTGTTTAGATATCTTTTTTCTGTTGGTACCAATAATAAATTACCTTTACCAACAATTGCTCTGAATCTTCCTGTAGTAGATAAGCTCAGGGTATTGCCATTAAGCATCAACAGAGTTTATATATTAATGCTTTATGTTCATATTAATGTGATGTGCATACATCTGTTAGAGGGCAAGGTCAGCGGTGTTCTGTCCATTACATTAATAGTAGGCCCTATTTAGTTGACGCCCGTGCAGTCAGTCATTTTACCTTCACGTTACTTAATAATATCCGTATATTTGCTAATATATTACCTTAAAATTACCATACGTCGTAAAGTTTCTACTGTAAAAATATGGCACAATTAAAATTCCACGGGATATTCTACACTGCAATTCCATATAAAATACGCCACATCGAAACAATTCTACCGTATAATTAGCAGTACAATTCCGCATACAATACGGTACACCGTAAACATTATACCGCATATTCTACAGCACAATTCCGTAAAAACACGGTACGCCGTAAAGATGCTACCGTATATTATACTGCACAATTCCGTAAAAATACGGTGCCCGTAAAGATGGTAATGTATATTCTACAGTATAATTCCGAACAAATACGGTACCCCGTAAAGATGTTACCGCATATTCTACAGCATTATTCCGTAAAAATACGGTACACCATCAATATGCTGCCGTACATTCTACAGAATTATTCCGTAAAAAATACGGTACACCGTAAATCATATACCGTTAAATTTACTATACCTCGTTAGCACCCGTGCTGCATGTAATTTTACCGTAATGTTTACGGTACATTTCTAAGAGTGTACGCTACTGTCGGAAGTATTCTGGTGCCCGGACGTGTGCTTGCGCCCGGACTGCCAGACTTTCTTACCCGTCTTCACGACGAGCGTGAGGAAGAGAAGAACGACGAGGGTGATCGGCAGTATACCAAGCGCCACCGCCTCGATCCACTCGAAAGCGACCATGACGACGTAGGCCTGGCCGCGGGGGATCGTCTGCGAGTGGTAAAACGCCGACTTGACGAGGTTTGTTCCGGAGATGACCAACAACAGCGATAGAGACACCGACTCGAAGATATTCGAGAAGCGCTGTTTGAACGGCATCGCTCGTAGGTGAACGAGAAGGACGACGAAGCATCCGCCGGCGAGCGCGATATGCTTCAACAAGACGTCGTTGACGAACGTGAAGATAAGAACGAGCACCATACGCCGGAAGTTAATGGCGCCTTCCCAGCATACACCACCCAAGATGTCTGGGCGGTAGGCCCCCGTTACCACATCCCCGACGGCCTCTCTCAGGTCGCTGGTATCGTTCACCGCTTCGTCCTTCGATCTCTTTTCTTCGCTAGCGCCCGTCTCACCAGACTCTTTATCTCCACCAGCGCTCTTCTTGTACTCCATCACGAACAAGACGATCATGGGAACGGTGAAGAAGAGCGGGAATAGGAAGGACATGAAGAAGACGAACACCGATATCCGGCCGACGGCGAGCAACTTGGGGCCGAGGAGGAGTACGGTGAAGAACGGCAGGATGAAGATGCACACGCACACAATGACGCCGTACTGCCAAGGCTGAAGACACGTCACGTTGCCGTCGTAGAAGAGAACGCTGTTGCCGCCGCCGATGTCGGTGCAGTTGAGCAACAGGAAGGCGTTCTCGGCCACGTTCTGGTATGTGTACAGGAAGAGCGACACGATCGTCGTGAGCATGCGCGCGTCCAGCGACATTATCCCGATACGAGGGCGCTTCTCCGGCCGCACGCAGATGCAGCAGCAGCCGCTCGCGAGGTAGATGATGAGGACAACTGTGAAGAAGTAGAGAACGAAGGCGCTCTGTGCTGCAGTCTTGGTCACTGCCGTCATGTTCGTCATCAGACACGTGGCGCCTTGCACGGACAACAGGTCGAACGACAGCAGTCGCTTGACGCCGTCCGTCACTATTCGAGGCATGAGGTCGTGCGGCCGGTGCACTTGCCGGAACAACTCGTCCGCCTCCATGATGATATCGACCTGTAAAAGGTGTACGCCATGTTTGTAGACAACTGTAGACACACGTAATATAAACACAATATCGTATCTCGTCCTTCGTTTATTGGGGCTAATCCCATTACATGAACTACAACAGGCCGTAATTCCGCGCGTAGTCGCCCCGAGCTGTCGATCGGGGTTCGAGTCTACGCAGGCCTACTGTGGTTTCGAAATTTTGGTAATACAGTTCACCATACTTTGCCAGTTTCTTTAGGAAAAGACACAAGTCGTGTTCTTTCTAACATGTGGACGCTTCATGTTCTGCTGCCAAAACCTTTCGTCTCATCACGGAGTAAGCGTTACGAATGCCTAGTCTATGTGGCACTTTGTATTATTGTATTGGAGCCATCGGAAGCTCTTTTGGTACTAATATGCTAAAAAAGACTAAAAAGATAAAGGTAAGTTCTTATATAGCGGGGTATCCAATCTTTCAACCTGCTCAAAGCGCTTTACATTTTATTCACTGGCAGACCTGCTCAATCGACAACCATCACGGATACTCTTGGAAGCATTCAGCCACACTACAATTAATGTGTGAATACTATTCGTACATAAATATCTACCAGAGTATATAGCCAGGTATTCAGTCATACAGCTGAGTGAACTGGAACAACGTAGTGGTTCGAAACGGTAGCACGGGATTCGAATCCGGGTTCTTGAGACTGACACTGGATACTATTAAATTGAAGCCATTTGGAGTGCTTTTATTGATACGCTCAAAATACTAAAACAACACACAATTCTGATTGCAACTGACATAATAATTACTGCTATCAGTATGATATTTACAACTGAATTAATCGTTAGGTACCACTCCTGTGCATCGGAGACCCTCTCCCCTAAACATGACGTGCTGTATGTTGAAGGTCTACCCCCCAACACATTGTATTTAGTAAGTCCAGATCAATGTTCGCTATTTGAAAGTTTCGACAAACAGCATGTTCAAATGGTAAATAAAACATCCAGTTTCAAACTTTATTGGTAATATTGCCGGGGCGGACTGAGTTGACTACAATACACTTTCATGTTCATGGATTTTTCATTTTCCCACGTTCAACACAGCAGACTTCCTGTTACGATTTACTACGCTGGCTAATTCTGAGTAGAGGAACGGATTGCCTCCCTTTTAGACATCAACGAAGGAATTTAGACCTACCTGAAGCAAGGCCGACGTCTGGATGTAGTACATGAATATTTGGAAATAGCCGGTCTCCGAGAGGTCTGCGTTTGGATCTCGTTCAGGAGCAGCGGAGGTTGACCGCCGCTGCAGCTTGTCGGAGATGAACTGAATCAATCTCGAGTAGTCGTTCTCGAACATAAAGAAGAGAACATAGAGGATTCCGTATATGGCGATCAACACCGCGATATACCAGTTCTGCCAGCCGCACTGCCCGTTCGGGATACAGTTGGTTCCGAACAGGGACTCCGAGTATCCGTCCCTGCATCGCCCGCACAGCACACCGACCCTGTCGGCGGCGCACGCGTCGTACGCAACCTGATGCGACGTGTTCTGCTCGCAGTAGTCCGGCGGACACGGGAACATGGTGACGGACGACGAGACGGCGCCCTCGCGGCCCCAGAAGCCGATGTTGTTCCAGATGCCGCCGATGCACTTCGCTCCGTACGGACACTTCAGACAACTGATGTCGTTCTCGATGGTCGCCGTTACCCGGTCGACCCTGACGCGCGAGGTCGCTAAGCTGTATTTGTTCTCAGAACACGCCCGACAGAAGATCTGCAGTGTTTCTATTCCGCCGGAGTTGCCGTACGACGTCGCATTCAGCTGTTCGACCCAGTGCGCCATCGGGCAGGAGAATTGCAGACCGAGGACCAGAAGCCGCGCGTTAGCAGGGTCGGCCGCCTGGTATGACAAGAGCGGCGTGGCTCCGTCAGATGTGGCCGCCTCTACAGTTACGTTATTCATGGTCATGTTGCACGACGTGTAAATGAGGTCTCCGAAGCGGGAGTGGTGACCGACTGTCCTGGCGTTGACGAGGTGCGTCTCCACAATTTCCATGCTGATCTCAGCATTGACGTAGATCGTTCCGCCGCGAACCGGCGCAGTGTTGTTGGAGAAGCGACAATAACGTACGCTAACGAGTCCGTCCCGAGGCAGTGGCGACGGTACAGCCAGGTGGACGAACAGCGCGCCTCCGCTGCCAGGAGAACGCGTCTGATAGTAGACATCTTTCTCGTCGTACCTACTCGACGTCGATGCCGTATTGTGCTCGAACGTGCAGTCTACAATGTTGATCGCAGCTCGCTTCACCATGGAAAGTGACCCGAATCCTTTCTGTAGTGTCGCCGTCACACGGATGGACCCGCCTGACCCATCGCCTTTGTTGCCACGGAACACGTTCGCTCTGAGCTCGACCTCCGAGATACCCTTGAGCGAGAGGTCGATGGCGCGATCGTTTCCTGTGAAATTTGAATGCTGGACAGAGAGCTGCAGTTCGGTATCTTCCTTCACGGTCATGACGGCTACAGCAGCCGAAGGCAGGTTTCTGTCGAAGCTTTGATGCAGACCTACGAACGAACAATCAATTATGTGAATCATGTGCTTTCCCTGGCGCCTCGGCATTCTTGCCAACAGACCTCCGTCGTAAGACTCGGAGCCGTTGCTGGCTGCGACACTGACGAAGTTGGAGTCGACAAACAAGGCGTCCGTTGTCAAGAAAGACGTGAACTGCAGCATTGTCGATGTAAACGTCGATTGCGTAACGTTGATGGTTAGACGTTCGCATTTCTCTATGACGAAACCTTTCTTGCTCGCGTTCACGTTTACGTTGTCGAGATTGAACGTGAAGGAACCCTGACTACAGTTTGTTAAGAAACTTCCATAGAGGTTGACGTTGTAAATGTCGAGTTTCCATAGCCCTGCTACCATGTCGTTGTCATCTAGCACAAGTGATGGCCGGTTGTTGTTGACAGTAACACCGATGAAGCTGAGTCTTTCCGTGGCCCCGACTTGTGCTAGGTTCACGTGATAAGACGACGGTCTACCTAATAAGTTTATCACCTTAGACCAACCGGATTGAGCAATTGCTGACCTGAAAAAAGACACGTGTATTATGCAGTAATATTAACAAATCAATTATATTAATTATGCTGCATGATCGACGCAGATATTTTATATTGCTTAATCATTCTAAGATCACGTTCGTGCGAACGCGCACGAGCACCTATCGATATACACACACGCACGCACGCACGCACGCACGCACGCACGCACGCACACACACACACACACACACGAATGCGAAATAATTATTCACATACTACACATATGAACAAGCTATATACATGTAGAACAAAATATTACATTTAATTTCCATGTATGACCAATTCGAATTAGGTTAGAACATAATAAATCTGGTGCAGGAACACCAACATAATCGGTATTGTATGCAAACAGTTGCTTAGCAACGTACTTGACGGATTTACACGGTTGCTTTTGAGAGCCGCATTTTGCACTATCCACGCCATCTTCTGACACGTATAGGTCAACCGTCGGACCAGTGGGCTGTGCTGAAAAACGACAAGTACCATTTACTCGTTACTTTCACTTCCGATTATATTATAATTAGCAATGTATTTGAAACTTGAAACATGACATTGGATATTTTGCGAGTTTTCCGTCTGGTCAAATGGGCAGTTGTTCGTGCAATAATGATTAGTCGTGAATTTCGGCTGGTTGCAGGCTTAGCTAATGTCGGGAGGAACAACTCTAAAACATATACATGCGATGCGTGTAAGTAGCTAATCCTATACTGTATAATGCCCTGCGACAAATGATGTCAGAAGTTGGATTTTTCTGACGTGTGTCGAATACCACTTTTGACACCAAATGTTGCGGAACTCAGCATACATATGTAAACAGGTAATTTTGTCGTGTATTGTAAGTTGCGACAGTATGATATCAAAGCGATTGCACCATTAAGCAGCAGTGCATGTGCTTGTAAATATGTATGCACCATTGACAACTATTGTAAACAAATTTGTTTTACAAACATATCGACGTGGTATGTAGATTACCTGAAGTCAATGTTGTTGGTCTTGTTACACTTGGTGTAGGAGCCACGCCGATAATAGGCATGTCTTCGGTGAACAGATGGATATAACATCAGTTACATTTATACAATACATCAGGAGGCATGTTTTGGTGAGGTTGAGACACATAGTTGTAATACGTTAAAGCGATTCTTTGTAAGCTAATATACATTCGAGCTATACTGCATCAAAACATGATAATTTTCCATAAGTATTTTATCTGCTACTAATGTATTGCATGTTTATGCATAATTTGGGTGTTATCTGCGCAAAAAAATGATAAATAATATTGTGTTTACGTGAATCCTTTTGAGCTTGCTGCCACATGCATGATTAATTCTGCAGTCCGAGTATAATTAATATTCATGCACGCGCAGTGAACCACACAACGACCGTTGACGTCACACACTCAGCTAACATGTCTGATTCCGAGGTGAGTTGATTCAAGCAATGGCATTGTAAATAAGCAATTTGTAGACATATGTATATTTACAGCTATTTTATAAGGATAGGAAGCGTATGCACTGTTTATTTATCCTGCTCCCAATGCCGTCAGTCGAGTAACGTTTCGATTAAGTAGATTAGTTATCTATCCATTCTGTTCTGTGCGACATCTACTGGGAAGTTGTCCCTCATTTCGAGCTTCAAATGGATGTGTGCATCTGATAGCTTTGTGTATCAAACTGCATAGCAGTGCTATTAATAGGGCAATATGTTAACTGACACAGTAGTGAAGAAGATGACTGACTTTGTTCTGTCACATAAGTTTCGTGTGGCTTCTGCTGGTAATGTGTACATCACTACATGTTTCAAATGCATTTGTGCAATCGATCGATTTGTGCATCCAAAGCACATCATCCCGTCATTATGTTGCAAAATAGGAGTACATAATAACATTTATGCTTTCTTGTGCTCGTCATGTTTGTGATTGTATTCTATAGCATATTCTTCAAAATTCGTTGAAACAAGTTTGTTTTAAGTGAACTACACTGGGAGTAGTGTATACAAAGGAGTCGACAAAGTTGCTTTTACAGTAATTTTGATAATTCATAAAATATAAATGTTACACAACATTCAATATGTTTTAGGGATCTCCTTGAGTTAAATACACCAATGATGACTGACAACAGTGTTTTAAAATATGCGTTACTTTTAAAGTTTTGTAATGTTATAACTTTATTTCCATACAATGGCCATTTTATTTGTCATCGAAACGGGACTTCTACAGAAACAGATTCAATATATTTTACTCTAAATGATGGGCAGAACAAATAATTATTTCACTCCCAGTACAAAATAAAACATGTTTTTACACTGATGCAATATATGTTAATATTTTGTCGACAATAATGTTATGCTCTATATAGATCTACATTTTCCAACTAAAATTAAACCTTATGTAAATAGGAAAGTACATAATCACCTATGCTATTTTAATATTGTAAAATACTTCGTGTGATGTATAATGTATTTATACTGCTTATGGAAATAGCAGCTGGATTTATGGTGCAAACAAAATGGTTTCATTATTGAATGTTTCTCGGCTTCAGTAAGTTTTTGTTATCTAAATGTTTCATTAAAACTAAACTTCAAAATGTATAGCCAAATGTAACTAGTGAAAAGGAACATGATAGCACCACAGGTTTTATATTCCAACAAAAACAATTCCAATCATTCATGTCATCGGCTTCGTCATCGGCGGCTTCGTGCATGGAGAGGTGGTGTTTTTTCTTTTAAATCAATCCGTCTGTCATGAGCTGTCGGTATGTTCATTCTCCGTTTATTCCATATATTTTCCTTCTTTTCTTTGCTGAATCTATGACATAAACAGCAACTGGTTCACATTTCATTTTTTTTATTTTATCGGTCACGACTCATTCGCATGGCGGTGGCTAATCCAAATACACACATGTTGATGACGTTTTTCTTGCATCTATTAACTCGGCGTAGCTAATCGAAGTCTGACGGACAGTCCCGAATATTCATGAGCATGCCTTATACGGATCGTGAAGGTGGGGCCAAAGTGGAATTAGTATGGAGTTTTTTTCCGATATATTGTCAGGGTTATTAGTGATTAATAAAACATAATTCTAACGAAATAAAGGCATATAATTACATGACATAATCATATTAACAGGATTATTTAATAATTGCGTACATTACAAAGAGATTAAAATTCTCAAAGAATTGCTTTAAGATAGTTGAGGTGGCTATTTTGTGCTAACTTAGAATTGAGTATTTTCAGTAAAACATTATACTAGAACATTTGCAAGCATTTTATGACGTACAAGCTGTATCCGTTCACAAATAAATGGATGAAATGTGATCCAAGTAATCTATTGTGAATATGGGTGTTTATAGTGTGTGATACTACTACGTCAACGCCCGGTTACATGATGATTGTTTTGTGAAAATATGTTATGACAAAATGTAGTTATGAAGTTGTTGTACACGATAACTGTCAAGTATCATTATATATATATATATATATATATATATATATATATATATATATATATATATAAAGTGCATATTTACATCATGAAATGTGTGTTTATTGCATGTGCTTATCATGTCATTTTTTTAAAGTTAAGCTTGTCTCTAAAAATACGTTTTCGGCGGTCCTGATCCCCGCTCCCTTGAAAGCGATAGTCGAGTCTCTTGTAACGCAAAACATTAAACATGACACATATATGCTGACATTGTATATTCAGGGAAGTTGGGACATACGTTTGATAATAAGTGATTTTCAAATAATAATCACGACGGTAGAAATGTTAAAATGGCCTACCGGGACAATACTCTTTCTTGACTTGGACGAGGTCAATAGCTATGTCGCTGGTTGACGATGGTCCTACGGTGCCGCTAAACGAGAACTGTAATAGAGGAACGTGAACCGTTACATTCTTTACACATTTTACAGTTACGGTAGAGCTTGTCTTGGGCGATCACCCTTCTTGCACCCTCTTGAGGCTCACCGGAAACTACAACTGCATGTAAAAGCCTATATTATTAGTATTTATTATATATATTAATACGCTAACATTACGGTACTGTAACTGCAACTTCTCCCTTCCTTCTATGTATAATCGCTTCCATGAATAATTAACCTCTGACTTCGACCTTACTGAGTATTTCAGAAAACAGGGTGATAGTTATTTAGGGTTATTTCCTTAAGTGTTTTGATATGCTTGTCTTTTCCAGAATGCCTTTCTCCAACCTGGGAAAATTTAATGGTGATCTCCAGATGGCGCCGACGTAATGATCATAGTTAATGATGTCCTTAGTTGGCCGCTCCGTGGGTGGGTGTAAGCTATGTTAGTATTGGTGTTACACCAATTATCGCTCACCGTGATGTTCTCGGTTATGGTGACGTCCACACTGGCCGAGGACCACCATTTAAACTGCGGTCCGTTGAGAGTCCAGATCAGTCTTCGACCAACGGTGTCGTCGTAAGCGTGCACGCTTAGTCTGCCCATGCCGGCACCGTACATGTGGTGGGCGAAGTAAAGACACGCCTCGCCAGTGTGGTTGATGAGAGGGGTAACAAGACTGAAACAGAAACGAAACTAGTCCATCCGTAGTTATTTCGCTGATACACCTGGTAACGCTAATTTGGGGACATTGTAACAGTATCTCCTCCCAGGCGCCGAGGTCCAGTCGCCTCGTTTTATGTCCATTCGCGTTCTTCTACCATTTGGCGATGTGTTAAAAACAGTACGATAATTATTTAGATATGTTTTCTTACGTGTTTGCGATATGCTATGCTTTTCTGGAGTGATTTTTCTCCTACCTAAGATAATTGAGTGGTGATCAACTCTCCAGATGGCGCCACTGTAAACGGAGTTAAGATCAAAATGCTGCAGTGGTGATGATTGGTGCCCTTGGCTTGTTGCTCCATGTGTATGTAGCCCAGTTGATGACACTGGCTAGGCATACTGATACAGTTTACTTTATATAACAATGCAACATTGACGTTAACAATGTCACTTGGTATCGCTAAGGGATGGTTTCGTAATTTCGTAAAACCCAAATAATAACGTTACGCGTTTAGCATTGGTTCAACCATCCCCCACCACCAATTCATGGTGTGGTTTTAATCGCTGGTTGGCGCCACTGTAGCAATTTATTTCCCCGCGATACGTGGTGACGACCAAAACGCTATTATTTTGGAACTTGCGACTTGCTCACGTTGCAGTGTCGTATTTTTCTCGACCTGTGGCTTCGCAGTACATGTAGTAGTCCCCATCTCGCGCACCATTGGGGCCCGTTAGCAGCGATGGCGTCTTGCCGCTGTGCCGAGACCACTGGAATACCCCGTCGAAGGAGACCATATCGCAAAGGTCGGGTGTCTCGAAACTGCAGTAGAACAATTCGTCTGGAAGAGGACATGTCTGAACCGTATTAATAATAAATAAAATATAATATGTAGATAACGTGAATCGTATTGATATATCTGTATTATTAATTTATTTAATGTCAAGTTATTAGTAACTCAAATGCATCACATATTTATTTCCGTCTTGTTATCGTATGCATATAATGCACCATTAAATCATTAGTTAGTATATGATGATGATATATTATGTTCTTTTGTATGAATTATGATTTACCTACAATTACGCACATGACTAAGGAATATGAGCAATTTGTTTTGGTTTATTCCATTTGTTCCATAATGTATTTATAAATGTTGTCTTTTTTGTACTGAAAATTATAAAACAATAAAGATTACTATATTCTCTTTTAAATGTATTATTTTAATAGAAACACATTTATAATTAAAACAATTAAACTAGGCCTTAACAATTAAATGTATTAATGCAATACATTTAAGACTATTTAAAAGCGTTCTGCGTGGAACGTATAAAAATAAAATTAAAAAGGTTTACATTAGTTAAAAGAGTTCAGCATATCGCCTAAATAAAACACAGAGGGGAAAGGCAAGCAACTTGGGATAGTAGGAAAATATGATGATTAACCCAACAGCAACATCTTGGATATATTTCCTCACTCATTCCGTTGCATAACAAAGAAGACGTCTAAGCGAGTCCCGTCTATTTCCAGAAAGAAACGTTTAGACGTCTCCTTTGCCCGTCTATTTCCAGAAAGAAACGTTTAGACGTCTCCTTTGCCACAACAAAGATGACGTCTAAGAGAGTCTCGTCTATCTCCAGAAAGAAACGTGTCGTTTTCAGAGAAGTATTATGAAGTGTAACACGGGTTGTTTTACGTTGCTGTGTGTTTGCATCGGCTAGTGACATCTAATGTTATGTTTGACACGTGCACAAGTATTCGCAAACATGCACAAATAACGTTCCCAAACAAAATATATTTACTAACCTGCCTCTGGAGATCTAACAGGTGGCGATGTTACCGCAACCGTAGGCAAAGTTGACATCGGAGTACTCTCTGCAAAACGCAAAGATATAATGGGTCGACCCGCGAGGGACGCCATGATGTATCACGTGATGTATCACGTGATGTATATATCCACCTCATTAATAAACAGGCATTCGAAGACGGTGAGTTGATTTTTTAAACAAATTGTTTCCGTTCGAAACACATTTCAACAACAACACATGGTTCATTAGAACATCATTTTGGCAGTCGGTGTTACAACAGATATAGTTTATACTGCGTGAATGACGATAAAACAAACGGACAACCTCCCTGTGATACATTACACACGTATCTAAACAACAAATAACCTTATTTGCGATGCACTAAATTTATTGAGGGACATTTACAGGGAGGCAGAGTCTACTCTTCTCCACGGAATTAGCCAGCATAGTAATTTCTGTCGAACGTGAAAAAATGATTGTTTTTAACATTAAAGGGTATTGCGGTTAACTCAGCTCATCTCGGCATTATTGCCAATAAAGCTTGTTTTGAAACTGGATGTTTTGTTTACCATTTGAAAATGTTCCAGGATCGTATCTTCCAAATTGCGAACGTTTTACGGGCTTACTGAACACAACTTGGCGGGCAGTGTGCCTTCAACATACTTATTACAGTTTTAAAAACATCATATTACTTAATAAATGAAAAACTATTAACATACTGCTCCCTTAACTATTCTCACCAACACTAACCGGGTATAGGTATACTTTTCAGATGCTCGTTCTATTTCAAATGGTACGTTTGCTCACCTATGACTAACTGCAGCGAGTAATCCCGACACGGATTCCACGCCAGAGGCGCCACTTTGAACATGTATGTTCTTCCGGTGGTGACGTCATTCGGGTCGTATAGATAACGCAATTGGTCCTCCTGCGAGAAGCAAGACACCTGGTCGTAGGGCATCGGATTCTGCCCGGGAAAGTAGAAGGCTAGCACATCTCCCGCTTTCGCATTGAACTTCTCGGTTGCTGACAGAGTCTTGGTAAACATCCCGTTATCATACGGGCATTTGATTAGCGTCATGTTTACAAGTGTGAAGCTCTCGTCACCGTTTCGTTTAACCGACACGAAACGAACGACGAGAAGATAGAGTTCTTCGTAGGCGCGTGAGCAAAAGACTCGCCATTCAATAGCCTCGCCGTCGCGCTGTAAAACACACGGTTCGCGTTAGTGCAGGGCAGTCACACACGGTTTAAGTTATCACTGTCGTGATAGTTATTATAACATGTAGAAAACAGAAAAGTATGGCAGAAGAAGAATCACACAAAAACTAAGATGGAAAAACCAGGGTAAAACGAGATCGCAATAAAAAAGATAAGTTCTTATATAGCGCAGTATCTAGTCCTAAGGACTGCTCAAAGCGCTATACACTTTACTCCCTGACAGACCTGCTCAATCGACTACCATCTCGACCTCTCTGGGATTCACTCAGCCACGCTGCAATTGATGCGCAAAGATTTTTTTGTATACAAACATACAACATTGTCTAAAGCCAGGTACTCATTCTTACAGCTGGATGAACTGAAGCAACGTAGACTGAAGTGAACGAATTTGCCCAAGGTTCGAAACGGCACCACAGCATTCGAACCCGGGTTCTCTCGATTGAGATGTTATAGACACTGCGCCATCGCGCTCCACTGGGGCGGGTACAAACGACCGAGAGCTGACGACCATCGCAGAAGGCCAAGAACGACCATCGAGTGATCCCCCACCTCGAAGAGGAGCAAGGGAAAGAAGAATGGAACTTGTCTAGTGTCTGGGCCCACCTCGATTTCGCCGTTATAACCACATATTTGGCTAAATTTGATACCTTAATCTTTCACCATTATCTACGGCATGTTTATGTTTTAAAATGTTGCGTCTTAGCGCACTTATGAAGCCCAAATAGCCACCCGGTGTACACCAGTCTCCGCCGCTGCGGCCGTGCGTTACTGCACCGCGCGCGTGACATGAGCGATATAGTAGCGTATGTTGATACAAACCGGGACGCTATTTACGCTTCAAAGAAGCAACAAGACGCAATATTTTTAAACGTAAACATGCCTGGGATGATGTTTAATGGTGAAACTAACGCACTGAGGGGTCAAATTTAAGCACAAATGTGGTTGTAACGGGGAATTCGAGTTGGGCCCGGATACTAGACATGTACCAGAAGAAATAGCAGTAGTAATTTAACATTATTATAACTAAACCGACCGATTTTTTGCATTGTTTTGAATGTCTCTTTTCCAGATGCTTACCATTTTACGACAATTTGATTTTGTTTTCCTTTTTTCACTTAAGATCAAAATTAATAATCTAATGACTAGGTTAACCAACAAATCATCTGGTTAAGTATAGCTGCGTAATTCTGTTTAGTACATTATTCACTCCTTCTGCTATTACAATACACCAGGCGTCATCTCCAAGTGCGGCAAACTTAGGCCGTACACACCTTTATCGTCTGCGTGACGCGAGGAATGAAAACTGTTGCTTCCGAGTCGTCATTGTCGTCACGTGGTATGACTTCCGGTCCGACTACCTCGTTGGATCCGGTCATGGATACTGGAACGGACGAACACTTCAAAATGGCGCTTAGTGACTAATGACGTCACAGCAGTGCCGATGATAACGAATGTATAATTATTTTATACTATACTATTTCAAATTATAAATAATTGTTACTGTGCGAATGTGTGTGTGTGTGTGTGTGCGTGTGCGCGTGTGCGCGTGTGCGCGTGTGCGCGTGTGCGCGTGTGTGCGTGTGTATGTGTGTACGTGCGTGCGCGTGCTTGCTTGTGCATGCGTGCGTGCCAGTATGCGTACATGACTATAAGTGACTAAAGTACGTGAATTGATTACAACATATGGGACCTATATCTTCACAGTATCACTGTAAGACTGAACTCATATTTTAAATAGTATTTGTCGTCATATAGTACCCTAACTGCTTTGTTATGGGGCCTACATCAATAGTGTTACTGATACCGGATTCAACTGCACAACAACGAATCAGATATTAAGTGGCACAGGCCTTTACTGCACACGAGGTATCGTTTTAAAGCTATTGATCTGTGGAATCGAAACAGGCACACAACTCCATTTTACAATTTTGCGACTAAATTAATATCGACTCTGCTGTGACAGGTCGTTTGTTATATAAAAACAAGTAAAATGGGTATCAATATAAAAAAGTAAAGGTACGTTCCTATACAACGCACTATATAGTCCTTAGAACTGGTCAAAACGCTTTAGACTTTACTCCCTGACTAAACGGTTCAATCGAACTCCATCTCGACTTCTCTAGGAAGCGTTCAGCCATGCTGCAATTAATGCACGAATATTATTTGTACACAAATATCAACCACTGTCTATAGACATATACTAATTTATACAGCTGAGGAAACCGATGCAACGCTGAGTGAACAAACTTTCCGAAGGTTCGACACGGTAGCACGCTGTCAGGCTTCGAACCCGAGAGTCCAATGCTGTATCAAATGCGCCATCGCGCTCTGCGAGTAATATATATGTCAGGTTCGGACCGGAAATGTGGTGTTTTAACTTACGTCGCTCGCACACAACGCCGGCGTCTTCTTCGTGGTCGCACGTGCCCTTATAGTATTCTTTTCGCGAGCACTCCAGCAGATTAGACTCCCCCCCATTGCAACTCAGTTCACTCAGTAGTACATCTCCCCCACCCGGGCCAAAGAAGGCACCGAACCTCGCCTTGCCGCCTTCGAAACCGAGCTGACGACAGACGACCTCGGCCTCGATGTCATCGAAGCCGTCGTCACACACCGTGCCCCAGCGCCCGGCGTAGAAGATCTCCACCCGCCCTGAGCTGTCGTCCGAACCGTCCCGCAGTCGGGTGACTGAAACGCGAACGAGGCTTACAGAAAGAGCTTAAACGTACTATGTCCGTTCCGCATTCAATAACACTTATCTATTTAGCAATTTACTAGACGAACTTTGTTGAAGACAGATCATTTAAATTGCACGGACAGCGCCATTACGTTAGAAAGTGTGACGTCACCAATGCCTAGTCTTCCCAGTTGTCAAACTGATAATAATTATAGTTTGCGTGGCCGAATTTGTTTGGCGCTATAACTACTAAAATTGTTACATCCACATGTATCCACGGCATCGGGGCGTGTCTCAATATGTCAACCGCCGGGAACTGTAAGTTTTCAGAAGAATCTCCCACTTTCAATATACATTCTGAGTAAACCACAAGCATGATATGGTTGATTGTAGGTGCAAATGGTTAGATTGGATTAACTCTCTTAGGTGGATAATAGGAAACTTGGCCCGCGAAATTTTCAAACTGCAAACAAAACGTTTAATAATTATGTAAAAAGGCGCTGTTTTCATTTATTGCTTTGAGGTTGGTTCGTTCCGACAAAATCGGGACTAACTAATTCTGCCAACTTTCAGCTAATAATTACGGAGCAGATTGGCTGACTTTCTGTCAGCGCAGCATTTTAGAAATCTCTGTTTCGACTAGATGTTTACTTGTTCGATTTTATTGTGTTCAGAAATAATTTAATTACTTGTACCAACTTGACGAACATTTTCAGCAATATTAAAGTTGTTTTCTTGGGGCGTTATCGCAGCACGTGAACACTCACAGTTTGCGAGACACACTTGGACGAACTCTTCGTCTCCTTGGAAGGCTCGTTTCGAGTATTGCTGAAGTAGATGGTGCACTCCGTTGAGTGTCGTCATGTCAAAGAACTCCCGTTGGTCAGAGTGATTGACAGGGTTGCCAGCGGCACCAAGCTGACAGGACTCCTTCCACTCTTGGCCAAGACACTTATCGGAGTGTGGCCCCACTTTGTAGTTGTTGCACTGGTTTGCAGGCACTGTCGATGAAGTTTGAACTTAGATTATCTTATGTAGGTTGACAGTTAGACATGTTTTATTGTGGTTGTTGAAGTGCAATCTGTGCAACTGTCGTCTCGTTTTGAGATTATTCTCGAATATATACACTGTATATATATATATATATACATATATATATATATATATATATACATACATACATACACACACACACACACACACACACACACACACACATATATATATATATATATATATGTATATATCACAAGTTGTCTGTACCATTTCATCGTTAATTGAGTTTTGTTAAAGTTAAAATAATAGTTATTTAGTACAATAATTATTACAAACAGAAAGATATTACAATAAAAAAATGTAACGATCTAATTTGAACGTCGTTGTCTTAAAACAAGCACACACGCTCTCTCTCTCTCTCTCTCTCTCTCTCTCTCTCTCTCTCTCTCTCTCTCTCTCTCTCTCTCTCTCTCTCTCTCTCTCTCTCTCTCTCTCTCTCTCTCTCACACACACACACACACACACACACACACACACACACACACACACACACACACACACACACACACACACACACACACACACACACACACACACACACACACACACACACACACACACACACACACACACACACACACACACATACACACACATACGCACGCACGCACGCACGCAAACACAAATACACACACATACAAACGCACACGCACACACATACACACACACACATACACACACACATACACACACACACACACACACACACACATACGCACGCACGCAAACACAAATACACACACATACAAACGCACACGCACACACACACACACTCACACACACACACACACACACACACACACACACACACACACACACACACACACACACACACACACATACACACACATACGTTAAATAAATATCATATTGTTTGAGTGATACTCCTTGTTGAAGTCACAGTCGAAGAAGATAAGACGAATACGACGTATTTCTACGGAACTGTTCTATTACAGCAACAAACCTTTGCAGTTGTCCAAGTCAACTGACAGTCGTATTGAGCGTATGGCGATTCTGCCCACATTTCCGTCGTAAACCTTCGCAATAAACCCCAACTGTAACATTACAGAAAGAACAAAACACAACATAATTAGGTCAACCGATAATACACAAACCACTCCAAGTGCCACACAATACAATATGCATGCGTCAAAGACTTGCAGTGATGTAGCATGTAATATATTCTGAGAAAAGCCAACGGCACCGAAATGTTAACACAACAGATACAGAAATTTCTGGATAAACTAATCATGCCTATGACGGCGTGTACTAGCGTTGGGAAATTCCGTTCCTGTAAATGGATGTTGCACTTAACATGCAAATGTGTGTGTGTGTGTGTGTGTGTGTGTGTGTGTGTGTGTGTGTGTGTGTGTGTGTGTGTGTGTTTGTATGCGTGCGTGTGTGTGTGCGTGTGTGTATGCGTGCGTGCGTGCGTGTATGTGTATGCGCGCGTGTGTGTGTGAGAGAGTCGTATGCGTGTTTGTGCGTGTGTGTGTGTGTAGGCGCGCGCGTGCGTGCGTCTATACGTATGTGTTTGTGCGTGTTTGTGCGTGCGTGCGCGCCAATATATAATAGCGTTAGGCGTAAACGTTCTGTTTTATAAAACACATATTGTTTTGTAAAACACCACATTTCTTAAACAACATTGGAAAGCGAACAAACTGAGAATTCCTTGCTGCCGTTGACGCTGATGGTCGCTGTCTGCCAGGAGGAGTCGTCGTATTCGCCCTCGGTGAAGATCAGTTGGTGGTCGACGATGGCGGAGTCTTCCTCGTTAAAGACGTACACAGCCAGAGTGCCACTCGCCCAGCCCTGGATCTTATAGGTGAACTCAAGGCAAGCCGTTCCCGCGTAATTCATCATGGGAAGCTTCACGCTGCAGAACAACAAAACGTGTCTAGAATTATGCGCATATAAAAAAGAACTGTTTGTTGTGGTGTTCGCGTATTAACGATTAATTTTCATCAGTATACATTCGTCAGAGACCACAAACCCCTGAAGGCCGTCACGAATATGCTACTAGCTTGCGCGCCATCATGGCTAAAGAGAATGCTGCTGAGACTCCGGAGGTATAACGTGACGATTACCTACGCGCCGGGGAAATAGTTTCCGTTAGCAGACACCGTGTCCCACATCTTCCTGAAAGACGACCCGAAGCTACCGAGAGATTATTTGGAAGACGGCGTTCCCGTACACAACGTTCTGACCCAGAGAGACCTCTGAGAAGAAGACGGAATCTTCGAAATCCTCCACACAACCGTCACAGCCGCAAGAATGGAGAAGATCCGGACTGCCATGCGACTGAGCAAAGGCATACAGATCCTGATAAGAACGATCCAGCCAAGTGGTCCAAAGAACGCCGATGCTGCCCGAAAGAAGTCCAAGACTACTGGAACATTCGAGTTGAACTCTCAATCATAAGCGAGATAAGCCCAAACGAGTCATTACCCATCATCGTCAAGGGTGGTAGGATCGTAATACCCCAAGATCAACGGCAAGAGATACTACTACAGTTACATATCGGACTCTTCGGAAAAGAGAAAACCAAGCAACGTGTCCGAAATGCTGTTTACTGGCCCCGCCTCAACACGGATATTGAAACGATCTTCGGAGGTTGTTTAATATGCCAAGAATACCAGTGGGCGACGCAGATAGAGCCAATGGTGAACCATCCTATCCCAGCGCGACTATATCAGAATGTGACCGCGGATCTGTTTGAGTGCGACGGGAAGAACAGTCTGTCTCTGCAAGATTACTACAGCCGTTACATCGAAGTAGAGAGGCTCTACACAACCCGGGCATCATTCGTTATGATGAAGATGAAAGGAATCTTTGCATGAATCCCAGAGAAGGTCGTCACCTAAAACGGACCAAAGTTCACATACGCAGTGTTCACGCAGTTCGCAAAGACTTGGGGGGGGGTTCGTCCACGTGGCCTCAAGTCCACGATACCCGAAACCCATAGGGTTCAGGATCCCAGACAGCGCGACGGCGGAGTGGTGCCGAAGCTCCGGCAAAGAAATCTTCAATAGCACCCTTCCCCCAGTCTTACAGCGCGACGGCGGATTTCAGGTTTTGCTACATCATCACGCTTTGAAAAGATACGTTTTTCGAGTCTTTACTGATTGATTACCTCAGCATGTTCTCTTCGTATGACAAAAAGTATGATGTTCTACGAATATATATATTAAAACCCCCCCCACAAAGACGTTTCGTGAGAATTGACCATTTATTATCAACAAAAACGTTACGTTTGTATTCCACTACTCACCGTGTCTGTTGACCGGCTTTACCCATGGCCGAATCAACGTAAATATAGTGTTTATCGTCTTTATTGCTTGGGTCCGGAATCCATCGTGTCCAATTGAAGGCCATTCCCCTAGGTAAAGTCATGCCGCACAAATCTTCAGTGAAGTCGCATTCAAAGAGGGCGCCTGCGGTACAAGTAGCCAAAATGACATACTATTATTTGGCAAGCAGCCGTACATTGTGTTATTTTAGTATGTTGCACTTGTTCATGTTCTCGAGGTTAGCCGGTCTATTTTATTTAAAGGTAGTTTACATTTAGCCTATCATTTTCAACGGGCGTCGGAACGTGGTGAATATCTGAGAATCACCGGAAACCTCAAATTGCATCCCTCCTTGAAGCTCCCCCAAAACCCACCCACCTTGATTCTCTCCAAAAACATCCATTTGCACCTCCTCGAGGCTCCCCAAGAATTCTACCTTGAGGCTCTCAAGAAACCTTCAGACTTGCCAAAACATCAAATTGCATTCAAAGATCAACCCCCTTCCCTAGTTATTGCGAGAATAATCCTATCTCCAGTCCCTCTGCTAAATTACTGGGGGCTTAAGATTAATTATTTAGTAAACAATTAAGAACATAAGAACGTTATGTTGTACACACTTCGTACATAACCGTGCAAGAACAACGCTCACCAAATTCACAAATACCAAATTCGCACAAATCCAGTATGGCTTCCATCGCATGCCCCATGCGTTATCAATGGTGCAGCTAATAACGAAACTCAACATTATGTAAACACAGAGATATGTGTTTTAGAAGCAATATTTATTACCATAACAGTATTGTGTTAATGTGACGTCTATTTGTTACCCCCCTCACGTACACATGCGTGTAAACACCTGATGTCAATCTGGTCAAAAGTAGGCCCCTACATAACCTTCAAAATAACCATAACCTTCAACTTAACCCTAAACATATAACATTAAACCTAACCATTGTTGCACATCAGACCAATCATAACAGGGTATTTGTACGGGGTGGGGTAGCAGGAAGCTCTCTCCGTAACTTAAACTAGTTTACAGTCGCCATCTGGCGAGTTGATCGCCATTCAATTCATTCAGGTAAGAGAAATACCCTGTGGAAAAGCAACGCATATCAAACACGCGTGATTAAATAGCTCTAAGTAACGTTTGTTGCAGAAGCGACTGAACATAGACAGCGCCTCGGAAGATACCTACTTATAATAATCCCAAGTTTTTTTTATTAATGTACAGATAACTCGACACATAACTTGTCAAGATAACTTGACAGTATTGTTATGTCGACATGAAATAATAGAGGTGAATCATAACCTGTATTATAATACAATAGAAGCAAACAAATAACAATGCAACGTATGAACATATGTCGTCTCTCGTGTTACTCGGACTTACTTTTTGAAATGATTTTGACGGAAGTAGCGTCGACCGGAAGTGGGAATGACGAACTGAGCACTGCACTCTCGACTGAGGCGCTCAGCTGTGCCTCGCCAATCGGATCAAGAAAGGCGAGAGTGATATTCGTGACAATACTACCGCGCCTGGAACGTAGAAGTAGCCGTCGTGCAAAACAATTACCGACTTACAAGGGGACTGGCTGTTCCTAGTTTTTAATTAATTAATTAATATAATGTTCTTGAAACTATAATAACCAATTTGAAAGCGCGCCAAATTGTGTTTAGTAAGCAATTAGGAGGGTAAAACCCCTGACCATGTAGAAATAGCAAACAAAAGTTTCAGTCTGAAAACAAAGATTGTGGTTACGTCGCGGCTCTATGTAGCTGCACCAAAAACAAGCTTATGGATATCTTACATTTTTACCTGTTTTAACCGTGGTACAGCAGTGCAATTTTAGAGTTGTTTTATTAATGTCTCGGGTCGAAGGTGGACTGTGCCGTTTTAACAAATATTTAATGACATTTTTACATTTTAGTAAACTATATACACTGTGTACCTGCATGGTGAACTGCACCTGTATCACAACATTGTAGCTGGTTGACCAGGCGTGGCGGCAACAAGAACATTGCACGGCCACAGCATGATCACGTACAACATAATGGATTTACTGCGAATTAGACGTCCTTTTGTTACTGGATGCTACCTTTCAATAGATGCTTGTGTGGCACCAGTTGGACCACTAGAACGTTTGAAAAATCGGCGGACTAGCAGGGGGTTTAGGGCAGGGAGGTCAAAGCAAAGACCCATTCCTGTACTGATTACTTCTCGCTCCCAGTCATCGGTTATCGTGAGACGTGAAACCTACACATCGAATTTGATTCGACTTGACAGTGTATGTGACATGCCATCTGTACGCCAAGTGTGTTTCTGCTGGTTGAATGCCAGATCGGTGTGTGACACGAAGCAAGCGGGGAAAGCGACCGTGATATGTGACCTCATTGAGGACAATGATCTAGACATACTCGCCATCACAGAGACGTGGTTGAGTGCTGATGACTCCGTCTCTACTGGTTGCATCACACCTGCTGGTTACCAACTACGACATGTCCCGAGAACGTACGGCACCGGTGGTGGTGTTGCAGTCGTCTACAAGTCTGGCTTCACTACGCGACAACTCGAGATGCCGAAATCAAATACATTCGAATCGATGTATCTACATTTCATCAATGATATTCAATCTGTTCGTCTTCTTGTTGTCTATCGCCCTCCGCCAAACACCACGAATGGCTTTACAACAGCGGAATTTCTCCTAGAATTTGGTGATTTGTTGGACATCATGTCGATGTATACGTAAAACATGCTGATCGCAGGTGAGTTTAACTCTCACATGGACAATACATCAGACAATGACACTAAGCGCTTTCAAAACATCCTAAATGTGGCAGATTTTACACAGCACGGGGATGTGCCGACGCATGTTGCGGGTCATATCATTGACAAGCAAGCACCGTTAAAGACGCGCACAGTGACTGTACGACCACACACGCCGTGGTATAATGATGGCATACGATCAGAAAAGTGTGGTAGATGACAGCCGGAAAGAACATGGAGAAAATCTGAACTGGACTCTGACAGGCTTGCCTACTGGACTGGAGTCTGACAGGCTTGCTTACTGGACTGGAGTCTGACAGACTTGCCTACTGCCTCCAGCGCCGGCTCGTCATTTCGTCTGTGCACCGTGCAAAACTTGAATACCACACGAATCAAATTGCTGATGCATCTGGTGACCAGAAGCAGCTGTTAAAAATTGTTGTCAAGCTCCTACACACTGATAATGACACACCACTCCGGCCACGTGACTCGTATGGCTCACTGGCAATGCGGTTCTCGGATTTGTTTCTCGGAAAAGATCTCGAAAATTCGGTCTGAACTGAATCAGAATGTCAACAATGTAAATGCCTCTGCCGAGGATGCACCGCAGACGTGTCTGATGACTGCATTTGAGCCAGCCACTGAGGCTGAAATTGGAAAGTTGTTGAAGTCATCGCCAGTGAAATCTTGTGAACTTGATCCCATTCCCACATGGCTTCTTAGAGACTGTGCGCATGATGTACCTGTGCTCATGACAATTGCCAATATGTCTCTGAGAACGAGGGTAATGCCGTCTCACTTGAAGGAAGCGCACACCAGACCAGTACTCAAGAAACCGAGTCTAGACAAAATCTTGAATAATTACAGACCCGAGTCAAATCTAAACTATCTATCGAAGCCAATAGAACGTGTCGTTGCTGCGAGATTGTCAGCTCACATGTCAGAGCACAATCTCTGTGAGCCCTATCAGTCAGCGTACAAGCCGAATCACAGCGTTGAGACGGCCCTTGTCTGTGTGCAGAATCGCTTCCTGCACGCAATGGACCATCAGAATGTTGTCATCATGGTTCTCCGTGATCTATCGGCTGCGTTTGACACCGTCGACCATGAAGTGATGTTGCATAGACTCTGACATGATATCGGAGTGGTCCATCGGAGTATATTCACATTCATGGTGCTACATCACCTGCTCGTCCTCTGGAATACGGGGTACCACAAGGCTCCGTGCTGGGTCCTCAGCTGTTCTCCACCTCTGTAGCACCAGTTGCTAAGATTATACGCAAGTACAATCTGATGTGTCATTTCTACGCGGGTGATACTCAAATCTACATTCCAAACTTTTTAAACTTGAATGACTCAAAGACAGAAAACATCGTGTTCGGCTCTGCGCAACAGCTCAAAAAATTGAGCTGCACACACTAGTTCGATGCCGAGATGAAGATGGAGACTGCTGTCTGTAGGTCTGCAGTTTTCCATCTCCGCAATATTGCAAGAATAAGACGTTATCTAACGCCTGCAGCGACAAAACAAGTGATACATGCGTTTGTCACCAGCAGACTTGACGTTGGCAGTGCATTATTCCACGACTGCCAGTGAAACAACTAGAACGGCTGCAGAGAGTACAGAACTGGACGGCCCGCCTTGTCGACGGCGCCAGGAAGATCTGTCATGTCACACCTCTATTGATCAAGCTGCACTGGCTGCCGATAGCAGTTAGAGTAGAGTATAAGATTCTTCTACTCACGCATCGAGCACTGACTGGCTGTGCACCATAGTATATCACCAAATGTTTGAACCGACGCCACCCAACTCGATTGCTTCGCTCCAATGAACACAATCATTTATGTGTACCACGTGCAGCGCGTCGCAGGGGTGATATATCATTTTGCGTGGCAGCCCCAACACTATGGAACTTGCTACCACAAAAGCTGACTGCAACAACAATGACAAACCTTAAGACTTATCTGTTTTCCCGAACATTCTGTACGCCTTCGTGAGCAACGATTGTTGGAACGGCGCAAGTCACGATTTGATTTGATTGTTGGCAATAATTATTGCCGAGGCGGACTGAGTTAACCGCATTACCCGTTGATGTTCAACGATTTCCCATTTCCCACGTTCAATATCGCAGACTTCCTTTTACAAATTACTAATTGCTGGCTAATTCCGGATCGAGGAACAGATTGACTCCGTTTAAGAGTTGTGATATTGAACTCCAAACAAACCTGTTTAGGACTAACGTAGGAGTGACGTATCTTCAGAGTTTTCCTTCTTTAGAGATATTAGTCCACTACGGGTTTTGCATTTTCCACATGAATTGGATATTGTTCTTCCCTTGACATACACATAAGATGTAGATTAGAACGACGGTTTATAGTATGTCTTCCGAAAGACATGGACAACGTAGGGTTGACTAAATTGCCCACGTTTCGAAATGCCGGTGGGTAGTATGATTTAAACCCCTGTCCCCTCCACCGACGGTTCGGCGCTGTACCGTGCGCTCCAATGGTCCAACCGCTCGATCACCATACATGACTCAGAACTCGATCAAATTTGTTTGACCTGTTTAGACATACAATGTCGAATAATTTAAATAGTAAGTAAAGTAGGGGAAACCCCTTAATTAAGACATGTAATGCCGCTAGCATGGAAGCTACAGATACTCACGCTAACATACATTTCTCTGAAAATAGAAACAAAAAAATGAACAATTTGCTCCGCCTAAAGAGCAATAGCTTTGGATTATTTGTCGATAAAAATTAACTGGACAGTGAACGATGAGAATACAAGGTGTGCATTTCTTCTAAAATCATAAAATTATTGAGACATGATCTAGAAAACTATTTTGGCTCGCGTGCAGAATAGGCCTGTACGACATTATACCCGGTTCGCCGTGGCAGGTAACATAAATATAAGGATGTATGACAAAAGCCACGACACATTGACTTTCAGGCAAATATTATAATAGACAGATTTTTTTATGACATTGTTCGTATGAATTTATTATTAAATTTGAATAAGACTGCACTGTGATTTTGTTTTTGAATTGTTTAACCTCCATAGCCGTAGAAGACACAACGTTTAGTGGATTTTTCAAAATACACCCCAACACACGTACCATTACGCTACGCGTTAAACAAGTTCGCAAATTGTGTTCAATTAATTTGCCATGGAGCAACAACCTGTGGTGCCCTCTGGAGAATGGCTGGTCACACAATTTGTCCATGGAGAAGTAATTAACTCTTAATAACCGAGGAGAAAATACACGTACACTGACTCCAAGTTAGCGTATTAATATATAGATTGTTATGAAACCAGCATGGAATTCGAGCATTATTGCCTAGTAGACACGAGGTAAGTGACATTCGTTAAGTCATCATGCTAGTCTTGAGTATATGTACCATATTATTACTAAGTATATTCGCCCTTTTTCTAACACATACCACGAGTCACAATACTGTTGCGATAGATGGCACTGGTAAGAAGAATGACAATACACTGAATCGGTTTTGCGCGTTTACTGCAGCATCGCGTTTTAATTAAGTTGAGTTTGTTTAAATATATTTACTGTCAATGTTTCGATCGGGGTAACTTTCTCAAGCGAGAGCCCGATTACGCAGGCAAAGAGTGCACAGCTGAAACATACAACGAGGCAGAAATGACATGGTTTACCGGAAACTGACGCTGTATCGTTCAACGGTGATGCCTCTGGATGAAAGTTCATCTTTAATCTGCAAGCACAGTTAGCAATTTTACACAACCATTTAAATCGGATGAACACTGCAAATTTCCCCCAAAAATTACAGGTAAAGGTGGCCCACGTTTTTATTTGTTTACTTTTTACTAATTGAAATGAAGTTGCATCAACATAAATGCAGTGTTAACAATAAAAGGATACGGTTAAAGATCACTCGTAGTATAGACAAAGTATGTCTGTACAATACAATTCTGGGTAGAAACAGACATGTAAAAGTAAGTTCTTATACAGAGCAGTATCCAGTCCTTAAGACTGCACCACGTCTATAGCCAGGTCCTCATTTATACAGCTGAGTGAACTGGAGCAACGGAGACTGAACAAACTTGCCCAGAGTTCGATCAGCTGTCTGCTGCACTCTCTGTGCCGAGAACATTCATTGCTTTGTTTTAGCTGATTACTAGAAAGATTAATAAGTGTCATATAAAAATGCATTCAGCGATTACGTACAGACGGTATAATTTGAGACGTCAGTTCTGCATGCTTCGAACTGGTGCTGTCGAGTAGGTCTTTGGTGAAGGTGCGGTCGATCTTGAATATGACACTGTATTTGAAGGGCGGATCGCCTGCAGAAGGACTACATCGTCACATCACGCGGATTTTCGTTCACGCAAAGCTATGGCGATCAGTGTGACTACATGGCTTTCATTAATAGTATGCTCGCGATAACCAATGTTTACGATAAAGGTGTGTCCGAGATTTTAAGTGTAATTGCCACGAGTCGTTTCATTACAATGTTTTACCTCGTTATCTCGAGAAAGAAATTTAGGTTTTGCGCAGACGTATTCGTTTATTGTAACGCAAAATAGTCAACAAAAACGTTGATATTTTAATATCTCCCTATGTGTAAACATACGATTTTCACTATTATAAGCCCATAATTCTTCTAGCAGCACCTACGTAGTGTAGGAAAATAAATGTATTTTTGTTGGATGTAAGAGTTTTTGACGAATTTGCCTACTTAGCTGACAGAGCCGACCATAATGTTCCCCCGGACAGTTGCAGTGATAGCCGTTGACCTTATCCACGCAACTTCCGCCGTTCTCGCACCACGCGTTGACGCAGTCATCTATATCTAAACACAACGAGTCTTTGTTTCAGGGAGAGTAAACATTCAGTCCTATATATATATACGTACACACTAAAAAGTTCTGTATACAATATCATAACTCACTAGTTACAATTTTCGCACATTATCCAATCTAACAGTCAAAGTCAATTATTACGATATGATTTTCGCAACAGTACAGTTCTCTTTAAGTTACCAACGTTTATCAAATCAACCGAAGATGGGGTGTTAAACGTTGTTGAATCAACAGACACGTAGAATAGAACCCACTCGTTTCGCAAGCCACACCCGTGTACCCATCCAGACAGAGGCATTTGTGACAATTCTTGTGCGACACGTCCGTCTTCTTTTTTGTCACGCAGTCTACTTCCGCCATGCAAACTCCACCATTCCGACAAGACTCCTTAAGACACGGGTTTCTGTCCGGGCCTGTCAATATACATCGGTGTTAAAGGTATGATGTCCGTTCCACAATTTCTAATATTTATTTATATTTGTGGTTGATGATGATGGTTTGTTATAGAAACTTGGATGCAAAACATCTAATGGTACATTGCATACATATATTGTATTGTAGTTCATATAATAAGGACTGCTAAGACACGAATGGCTGATTTTCCCCCTCGATACATGCAATACATATTACATTTCACGGTGCACGTTGAACAATTTAACAATAAGAAAATAAGTTGTGCAGTTAAAGAATAGAACAGAACAAGAAAAACAGCAGTGTAAATCATAGCAATACTATTCTTGTGAATATACGCATTGCGATTTTAACAATGAAAATTAACTATCTAAGACACTAATATTGTTTAATGACAAAAAACTCTTCAATTGACATCTGAATGCTACAAATGCATAAGTACGATCCATTGTTGTAGTTCCATAGTTTAACACCACGGTGTCTAATGGTTTTGTATAACACGTGGGTTTTTGAAATCGGTACATTCAATACTTCAGCATGACGTGTCCTGTATTTGTGGAGTTCAATTTTCTATTCTACATTATTTGTTATTACCGACGGATATATGTTCTTGACAATTTTCTACATAAACATAATAACTGCGTATCATACATTTTTCTTAATGGTAAAATCAATAACTTCTTGAAACTTTTTTTCGTTTGCGATCTGTGTGAAACTGACAAAATTAGACGATTGGCACACTTTGTTATTTTATTAAAGAACTAAAATATGTGCTATATGCACCTCCCCATACATCTAAACAATACGTTAGATACGGATATAAAAATATATAGTATAATGTCATAAGGGATGATCTATTCAACGCCTTTCTAGCTTTAGTTATAATTCCACCAGCTTTGGCTATTTTACATTTGATGTGCTGTTTATAAATAGGCCAGGACAGATTAGAATCTATTATATTAGAATCTATTAGAAGTCTTTTGTTGGCGTTCACTAAATGCGTTAGTTGGATTGGAGACCTGTGTATTCACTGACCTGAATACTATAAAATGTGTTTTGCTGATATTTAAAGATAGTTTATTACTGCTTAACCAAATAACAATTTTTTTCAATGTAACTGCCCGTCAGATTGGTTTTAATAAGCTAGAAACAAGCTTCCCAATTTGAAAGTTGCACATTTAAAATGTTCAAAATGAAAAGAGACACGTGGAGAACGTCTGACTCGGAGAACTTCCTGCTAATAATAACCACACTGGCCGGTCCATCAGTGAACCATCCGGATGAATCCGCACGGGGAATGGAAACTACTTCACATGACCGAACATTAGCGTTACCATCATCATTATCACTCTATTTTCTAATAAGCAGTTCAACACACATTTTAAGAACGTGTTTATTCCCTCTATGTAAGCGTACTGCGTCTATATCACATTGATTGCAGGCAGCTATAAATTAACTATTAGTTGCATACTTGTGCTGACGTAGACGTCAAAGGAACCCATGTCAGACATGAGGCCGACGTCTCCAGGTTTACAGCTGCCGAACGAGCACTTGCCGTCACGGTAGTTGATGACGAAAGCGTTGTTCAAACAAGCCTCGGTACGACACTCGGCCAGTGATAAACGCAAGGTTTTACTGCACAGTCAACAGAACATGCGTGGGTTAATCACTGTGTATGTGTGTATGTGTGTGTGTGTGTGTGTGTGTGTGAGAGAGTGTGTGTGTGCGTGTGTATGTGCCTGTGTACTGTGCGTGTGTATTGTGTGTGTATATGTGCGGGGGTGCGTGCGTAGATGTGTGCGTAGGATTGCAATGTAATTACCATGGAAAGTATACACGTATAACGTAAAACATACCTCATAACATGCACATTTTTGCGGTGTACATAATTATACACACTACACATACACCCTCTTACCCTCCAACACACACATACACACACCCAAACACACACACAAACACGCACACACAAACACACACACAAACGCACACACACGCACACACACGCACACACACACGCACACAAACACACACAAACACACACAAACACACAACACACACACACAAACACAGACAAACACACAAACACACACACACACACACACACACACACACACACACACACACACACACACACACACACACACACACACACACACACACACACACACACACACACACACACACACTCACACACACACACACACACACACACACAAACACACACACACAAACACACACAAACACACAAACACACAAACACACAAACACACAAACACAAGCACAAAAAAACATAAACACACACTCATTGGTGAATGGAAATTGCCCCTTCATAATGTATGTCTATAAATCATAATTAATCGCTTCGTTGAAATGAAACTTTGGATAACGGTGTTTTTGACATATTTTAACATTTGAACACACTTTAACAAAACGCATTATAGCGATATTGTATTGACCACTGTGATTAAACTTACCTACCATCAAAACTGTAATAAACTGTTTGAATAGGGCAACCACTGTGGTACACACGCATACACACACTCAAATGAAATATTTAAATTGTTTCAGACATAATTTGCAAAGTTCGCCTACCTGTAGGCACACCAAGACGCTTGTCCCATCCGCCACGAACTCACCAGGACAAAGCTGGCCTTCTCGCCGTTACACCGGTTTTTTCCTATACACCAAGACGTGAAAATAAAATGTAGGTAAAATGAACTATAGCATAACGTATTTCTATAATGCACCACAAAGGCGACGTCAGTACGTGTAGGGACATTCCTTGAGTTAACACTTCTGAAGAAAGTGATGTTTCATTGCACGAGCAATAAGCTAAGAAATAGGTGAAATCAACGACTGTACGGTTCAGTTAGTAACCTATGATAGGCAGCTACTGACAAGGAAGAAAAGACAAAGAGAGGGAGAGATAGAGAGAGAGAGAGTGTGTGAGAGGGGGAGGGAGAGAGCAATAGAGAAAGCAGCCAGAGAAATGTGCGTCACCTTTTTGTGAAGGACTTCTGTCACCCGAAGCTGGATAATCGGGTGAATCGCTTGGTGATGGAGAAGGATCTGTTGAAGGCGAAACGCCATCTGCATCTGAAAACGAAAAGAGAAACAGAAAGGAGGAACTATTGTTGCAAAGTCGCTATGTTGCATAGCTGCTCAGGATGTTGGTAACGTGGTGCTCCATTCACATCAATGACAGTCTCGACATGTGTAGGGCATACGAAGCTTTGTTCGGTCAAGTGCCCAAGAAGACTGTTATTACAAAACTGTTATACGACGTCCATTCAGTTACTATGTAATAAACTTGTGTGAAACGTTGATGTCGTAGACCTCGAATGTGAGCTCGACATTGCGCTGTGTAACATATAATTCATGATATTTTGCCATCAAATTAATAGCACTCCACTTTGAGCCAGTGTTGATTTAGATTACAGCAGGGAGTAAGAGGGGGACAGAGGGGTTGCAGAAACAGGAGGGAAGAGGGATTAAGACAGAGGGAGGAAAATGATCTTATTGCGAAAAGGTATACATCGTTGGAAATGAAAATTATTATGATACAAATTGTTAGTTTTGTTACGGCTGATACAAAGTATTGTTCTATCTAGCGCACATCCACAACTAAAACGGGTGCAACCGTGAATAAACCCAAGAGTGACAGGCAGTGAGTTGCCTAATACCACTAACTATCCAACAAAAAGGACCACTACTGGTGAAGCGTGACCATAAGTACACGCTAGTATTTTGTCATGTACAAAACCCAATTAGACATCACAGTACGTAAAGGTTCTACCAAGCATATCTTCAATATTGTCTGTTATAACCGAAACCAATGATGCTGCGATTGTCCGCACAGGGATTCCAACCAAGGCATAAGAAAAAAGGCAAAACAGGGTGACGTCAATTGCGAACAGTCTTTCTGATTAGCCACTTAATTAAAATCCTAGATAGCGGATGTTTTTAAGATGGGAGTCACTTTTTCCGCAGTTGTCCGATTTGAGTGATATCAGTGGCTGTATACTATTACGTTATGAACATGCTGAAGCTAAGTTTGCTATTTAAAAAGTGTATGTCAGTATTTGGTAGAACAAATTAGGAAAAGCTGACTAATTGATAGAGCCTACACTGCTGGGGACCTGGATCAAAGTTTTATAAGATAGCGTTCTGGAAATATCGACAAGGCTAGAAGACGCTGTGATCCGTGTATCACGTAAAGTACATAAAGACAGACAATGCACTTTAAGATCTTGACAATTACATCGGTGCCCACCCGGTCAGCATTAACGCATACTGAAGAAAAATATATCCAAAATGAGTTAAAAGGGAAAAACTAAAACCGTAAACTCACCTATGGCGGCAGTGACTCGTCCAAACAGGATCGTTCCCACCATCAACGCTGAAACAAAATTATGTTAGGTTTAACTGTTTCCACGAAGAACTGCACCACATAGACACTGTTTAGACAGTCAACATCTCTTCATCTCTTCATTATAACTACAGTTGCCTCCCGGTATAAAGATTCCTACATTATGTAAATAGCTTCTGCTGAATAAGAATAACCTTGTAATCGCCGTTCTTACCCTGGGCAGCCTACCCACGTATATAAAACATTTAGGATACTGCATGGAACAATATGACCAATAATTCCTCATAACGTGAGCTGTAAATACACTCTAGTTGGATTTGAAGAAGGACGTCGCTGAAATAATCACAAAAAATTATAATAACGTTAACTATCAAAGGATTGACTATGAAAACCAACCAGTTAGGCCTATAACGTGTGTAGCAAAATATGAAACATAATGTAACTTGAATGACCAATCTAACTATAATTGAACTAGCGCGCGCGCGCGTGTGTGCACCTACGAATGTACCGAATCGCTCGCCAACGACTTTGCACACTACCTTGACGATAAAATCCAGTGTATTCGCACACTACAAGCGCCACATGCCCATGCTGTGAGCACCGATTTTTGAGCATAGATCACTCTGTCACAGACTGTCATCTCTCTCAACTTTCGTGCCTGTCACCTGTCATCATCGAAGACTTGCAAACGTGACCCGATGCCTTCAAACTTGGTAAAAGAGTGCTCTGATGTCATGACAACGCCTATTATGAAGTGTTTGCTGGAAGGAATGCCTGTTGAATTGAAAGTTGCTGTCATCACACCCATATTGAAAAAGGCAAGTCTTGATAGTGAAATTTTGAAAAGCTATCGGCCTATTTCTAACATGTTTTTTTATAATCAAAGTTAGTCGTGAGAATTGTGGCAAATCGGTTGATTGCACACATACGTGAAAACAACCTGTATATGCCGTTGCAATCAGCCTACTGACAGGACTGTAATACTGAAACTGCGCCTCTGAATGTCCATGACAATGTGATTCGGTGCATGGACGAACGCTAAGGTGTGGTGCTGCTGCAAATTTATCTGAGCGCACCATTTGATGCAATTGACCATGCCATTCTTTTAAACACACTGAGCAACACCATCGGCGTCGACGATCACTGTTTGTCATGCTTCGCTGCCTACTTACAATACACGGTGTTGATTGCCTGTGAGCAGTCTAAACCTCACAAACTGACCTGCGGTGTCCCGCAGAGGTCAGTTCTTGTACCATTACTGTTCACTATATATATCACTTCTCTCGCGGCGCTATTCAACCACCATGGCTTACCATCTATATGCCGATGACATCCAACTTTTTCCAAGAACTCAGCCTGAGCAATAATATTTCACCCGACATTGCCATCACGAAAATAGAACTCCGTGTTGCCAGTATCCGTCGATGGATGAAAACCAACATGACAAAACGGAGATCATTATCATCCAACCGAAATCAGCAACGGAAAATATTCTTCCTGACGGTGTAACTATCGGAAACGTGCGCGTGTTACCCAACACACACGCCAGAAACTTGGGGGTGACCTTTGATTCCAATATGTCCCTTGAGCGACACGTAACAGACATTTGCAGAAATGCGTATTACCACCTCAATAGCATAGGACGCATTCGTCGGTACTTAGACAAAGAACACACACAAACCAACATGTGCATGCGCTAGTTATTTCGGGAATTGACTGCTGCATTAGTCTTCTTAATGGATTGCCAGCGACAAGTATTTAAGAAATTACAACGTGTTCAAAATGCATGTGCTCGTATCATAACGATGCGGTCGAAACGAGACCATGTCACGCCCATGCTCTTGAAGCTGCACTGGCTTCCTGTGAAGAGTCGCATTATTTTCAAGACCCTATTTCTCACTTTCAAATGCCTTCATGGGTTCGCACCTCCATATCTATCAGCACTTCTCTCTCCGTATCGCCCGACACGCTGTCTACGCTCCTCCGATCACCCAGCCTCG